>JAQZBX010091688.1:0-12362 GCA_029593785.1 Cabassous unicinctus
TCAGCTCTCCTGGGGAGGCCAGGAAGTGGGAAGGGCTTGATTAGTTTCCATGAGCCTATTTAGGGTCCCCTCGGTGAAGGGGGTGATCTGACAGAGGACTTCTTTTGGGTCCCTTATATCGTAAAAAAATAAAATAAAAAAGAAGACAGTCATTTAAAAATTGAATTCCTGTTCTTAATTTAGCCTAATACAGAAAATCTGCCTCAAAACCTGCACATAGAACCCTGCAGGGAAATTGATAAACACAAGCAGTCTGAGAGTAGCTGCAAGTACCCTAGAAGGAACACTCCCTCCTTAGCTTTGTTTGACTGCTTGCTGGTGTGACTGTTTGGTCTTTCTCTGTTTATTTGTTGTCTCTTGCTTTTCTTTCCTCTTTCCTGCCCCCTTTCTGTTTTCCTTCATTTTTTTTAATTAGGTGCTGCTAGCTTACCTCTTCTTTGCTGTGCTTCTTCTTCAGTGATTTCCCATTCTCTGTCTATATTGATATTGTATCACAAGCTATCTCTTATCCTTCCTTCATCTCTCTGCCTTCTGATTTCTGTTGTGGTTCTTAGACACCACGCTTTTTCCTTAGCCCACAACTTAGGGGTGTCAATCTCTATTCTATCTATTTTGTTTTCTTCTTTTTTAATTAATATTAGCTTTTTCCTATTAGCCCTTTCTTTACTCTTTCTCTCCCTCCTGATCATCCTAGCATTCTAAATCATTATATATATATATTCCTCTATTTGGTTTCCCAGTCCACTGTAGGTACTCCACTTTTTTCCTATTACTCTAACACTGCCGACACAAGTTAAATATTAATTTCACTAAGTCCTATTTAGCCCCTCTTCTAACTTTTATCAATATTACTATTATCCTTCTTCCTTTCTCACATCTTTCGATTCATCTGACACTAAATTTTTGCCTTCAAGGTAACATAGAAAGAAGCAAGGAAACAAAATAAGAAAAAAAAGTGTCAAAGAGAAAACTTAACACACACAGAACCACCAACTAAATAAAACTCTAGAGGAGAGAGAAGCTAATCAACTGAATAAACCCAGCAAGATAAAATGATGACTAGAGGGCAACAAAAAATTACAAACCACAATGAAAAACAGGAAGACATGGACCACTCCAATAAACAAACTAAAAACCAGGAATATATGCAGAACATTGAACAACTAATCAAAGATTCCCAAACAAATAATATGAACCAACTTAATGAAGTGAAGGAATAGATTAAGGATATAAAGAAGACACTGGGAGAACATACTGAAGAAATTGTAAACATATGCAAAAAGATAACAAATATGATGGTGATCAATGGCACAACCCAAGAAATAAAAAAGACGCTGGATTCACATAACAGCAGATTTGAAGAGGCAGAAGAAAGAATTAGTGATGTGGAAGACAATACAGCTGAAATCAAACAGAGAGTCAAACAGATAGACAAAAAAATAGAAAAAAATCCAGCAGGGATTCAGCGATTTAACTGACAACACAAAATGTGCAAACATATGCATTATCGGCATTCCAGAGGGAGAAAAGAAGGAAAAGTGAACAGAAGGAGTGTTGAAGGAAATAATGGCTGAAAATTTCCCAACCCTATTGAGAAAGATGAAGCAAAGCACACCCCAAACAGTATAAATCCCAACAGGCCAACTCCAAGACATATACTTGTCAAAATGTCCAATGCTCAAGACAAAGAGAAAATATTCACGGCAGCAAGAGAAAAGACAACCATCACCTACAAAGGAAGCACAATAAGATTAAGTGCTGATTTCTCATCTGAAACCATGAAGGAAATAAGACAGCGGTATGACATAGTGAAAGTACTAAAAGAAAAAAACTTCCAGCCACAAATTCTCTATCCAGCAAAACCGGTATTCAAAAATGATGGAGAGTTCAAAATATTCACAGATGAACAGAAATTAAGAGAGTAAGTCAATAAGAAACCTGCATTTTAAGAAATACTAAAGGAAGTTCTACAAGTTGAAAGGAAAAAAATCAAGGGAGAGAGATTTGGAGGAGAGTTTAAAAACATCTAAAAAGACAAAGACAGAAACAAAACAACATATGACTTACATTAATCCAAAGAAAATATGGCTGCAGTAAGAAATTTGCTGTGAGTAATAACACTGAATGTTAATGGATTAAATTCACCAATCAAGAGACACAGATTGGCAGAATGGATAAAAAAACATTATCCATCTATATGCTGTCTAAAAGAAACCCAACTTCGACCCAGGGATTCAAGGAGGCTGAAAAAAATGGCTGGGAAACAATTTTATAAGCTACCAATAGCCAAAAAAGGGGAGGGGTAGCTCTTCTAATATCAGACAAAATACACTTTAAATGCAAAACTATCATAAGAGAAAAAGATGGACACTATATATTAGTAAAAGGGGTAATCTCTCAAGAAGAGAGAACAATCATAAACATTTATGCACCTAATCAGGATGCCTCAAAATATGTGAGGCAAACTCTGGAAATGCTAAGTGGAGAAATAAATGCCTCTAAAATTATAGCAGGGGACTTTAATACACCATTCTCATCATAAGACAGAACATCTAGACAGAAAATCAACGAAGAAACAAAGACACTCAACCATACATTGGAGGACCTGGACTTAATAGATATATGCAGAACACTACACCCAAATACAGCAAGATTTACATTCTTCTCGAGTGCACATGGATCATACTCCAAGATAGACCACATGCTAGGCCACAGAAAAACTCTCAATGAATTCAGAAAGATTGAGATTATACAAAGTAATTTCTCTGATCACAATAGAATGAAATTGGAAATCACTAAGGGCCAGAGAAACAGGTAAGGCACAAGGATATGGAAGTTAAACAACACACTCTTAGACAAACAGTGGGTCAAGGAGGAAATCTCAAAAGAAATCAGTAACTACTTTGAAACTAATGATAATGACAACACAGCATATCAAAACCTATGGGATGCAGCCAAAGCTGTCTTGAGAGGGAAGTTCATAGCCATAAATATATATATTAAAAAAGAGGAAAGAGCTAGAATTGAAGACCTAACTGCACACTTGGAGGAATTGGAAAAGCAACAACAAACTAAACCTAAAGGAAGTAGAAAGATGGAAATAACAAAGATTAGAGCAGAACTTAATGAAATAGAGAATAAGAAAGTACTAGAAAAAATAAACCAATCCAAAAGCTGGTTCTTCGAGAATATCAATAAAATTGACAAACCCTTAGCCAGACTAACAAAGAAAAGGAGAGAACAGATGCAAATACACAAAAAAAGGAATGAGAAAGGGGATATCACTACTGACCCCACCGAAATAAAGAGTATCATAAGAGGATACTTTGAAAAATTATATGCCAACAAGAATGATAATTTAGAGGAAATGGAAAAGTTTTTAGAAATGCACAAACAGCCTACATTGATGAAAGAAGAAATTGATGAACTCAACAGTCCAATTACAGGTAAAGATATAGGCTCAGTCATGAAAAATCTCCCAACTAAGAAGAGCCCAGGACCAGATGGCTTCCCAGCTGAATTCTACCAAACATTCTGGAAAGAGCTAACACCAATTCTACTTAAGCTCTACCAAAAAATTGAAGTAGAAGGAATATTACCTAACTCGTTCTATGATGCCAACATTACCCTAATACCAAAACCAAACAAAGATACCACTAGAAAGGAAAATTACAGACCAATTTCTCTAATGAACCTAGATGCTAAAATCCTCAATAAAATACTTGCTAATCGCATTCAACAACATATCAAAAGGATTATACACCATGACCAAGTGGGTTTCATCCTGGGTATGCAAGGATGGTTCAATATAAGAAAATCAATCAATATAATACACCACGTAAACAAACTGAAAGAAAAAAATCCCATGATCATCTCTATAGATGCAGAAAAAGCAATTGACAAAATACAGCACTCTTTCCTGATAAAAACACTGCAAAAGATAGGAATAGTAGGAAACTATCTGAATATGATAAAGAGTATATATGAAAAACCCAAAGCTAACATCATCTTCAATGGTGAAATCCTAAAAGCCTTCCCTCTAAGGCATACGAAAAATTTCAAGTGTACATGGGACATTGTCATGGTGGGTGGAGATGCACAAAATACCTGAAAGAATATCAATTTCACATCCTAAGGAGCTCTGCCACATTCTCCAATAGGACAGCAAGAATCCCCTGAGCACAGGGCCAGTGACTATGAGGGAGGATGGACCATTGTCAGACCGTTGGTATTGATGACTGTACTTATGAACCTTTTCTTTTGAAACAAAACTTAGCCTAGTATTATATGGTGCCTAAGAATTACATCCTGAAAGCCTCCTTGTTGCTCAAATGTGGTTTCTCTCTAAGCCAAACTCAGCACATAAATGTATTGTCTCCACCCCCCCACCCCCCACACTGGCATGGGTCATGACTCCCATGGATGAGCATCCCTGCCAATGTGGGATTACTACCAAGCACCACCTAGCAATGCAACTGGAGGGAGACCGTGACCAAAAAGGGGAAAGTGTAAGGACAAATGAGTTTGAAAGGGTAAAGACAAATGAGTTATAAGGCTAAGAGACTTCAAAGTGAGTCGGGATGTCATTCCAGAGTTTATGCTTATGCACCTCGCAGCAGGATCTCATTGACAGCCACAGTGAATATTGCCTCAAATAGCAGGGTTCCTGAGGGCTCTAGAGACATCAGACTTTATAGGCAGATCTGGCAGCTCAGGAGTTTGCTACCCTGCCTGTGGGTCCTACTTTCAAATTTATGCTCCCCACTGTGTGAGAGTTGGACTCAGTTGTGGTTTCCTTACACATAGCTCTTCTGCTCCTTCTATTTGAACCTATAGTTAGCACTAGATTTGATAGGTTTATGCCCAAGAGACTTAAATCTTTGGTCTTTCCATGTGTCAGTCAGGCCATGAAACTCAACAGAGTTGCAACATCTACTCTCCAGTTCAATGCACTCCCAATACAGCTAACAAGGTAACGATGATGGAAAACAACCACCTTAAGTAACAGAAAGAGTCTACAACTGGAAGCCAGATTGTGACACCCATCTGTCTCATGGGATGTAAGCCCCTTCTCAATTAGAAGCAGAGGGGTATCACCATCCAAGAATTCTCAGGATTGGGGAATAAATGATGGACTAGAGTATACTGTCATTCATCTATAGGCTTATTATCATTATTAAAATGGAAGAACTTTTATCACTGATGTGGAAGCAGTGGCCACCAGAAGTTCTGAGGAGAGGTAGAGGGGAAAAATAGGTGTATAATGGGGGTATTTTGGGACATTGGATTTGTCCTGAATGACATTACAATGACATATACAGGCCATTATATTTCTTGTCATAACTTATAAAATTGTGGAGGAGAGAATTTAAGATATAATTAAACTATAATGTACATTTAGTGTCAATGCTCCTATACAGGTTTATCAATTGTAACAAATATACCACATTAATGAAGGATGTTGTTAATGTGGATCAGTTACAGAGGAGTAGAGAGTGGGGCATTTAGGAATCCCCTACATTTTTTCAAGTAATGTTTATGTAATCTAAGTATCTTTTTTAAAAAGTTAAAAAAAATATTGTGGCAGGGGTGGATCCCTGAGGCATGCCTGTATGGAATATGAATGTGTTCAAGTGGTCATAAGGTGTTGACTAGGTGAGTAGAGACATATATAGTAACCTAGAGTACTGAATTCCCATCCTAGTGAGTATTGCTACATTCTCTAATAGAGTGGCAAGAAGCACTAGAGCACATGGGCAGTGCCTAGCAAAGGAAGACAGGGAAATGCTCTAGGCTCTTGATATTGATGCTTGTATTTATGAACCTCATTCTTGTGAAATTGAAACTTAACCTAGTATTATATATTGCCTAAGATTTACTGCCTGAAAGCCTCCTTGTTGCTCAAATGTGGCCTATCTCTAAGTCAAACTCTGCATATAAACTCACAGCATTATCCAGGGCATGGGACATGACTCAAAGGATGAGACTCACTGGCACCGAGAGATTATTATGAAGTGCCAAATAACAATGCTTTTGGGAAAAGACCTGTATAAACGGGGGGAAATATTTAATACATTGCTTATATATCGCTAAGAGGTTTCAAAGTTAGTTGAGCAGTCATTCCAGAGGTTACACTTATGCATGTCTCAAGAGGATCTCATTGAGTGCTACAGTAAACAATGCCTCAAGCAGAGGGAATCCTGAGGTCTCTAGAGACATCTAGACACTATAGACAGTGCAGAAAATCCCAGGAATTTGGCTCTCTGTCAGTGGGCCTTACCTTGTAATATATGAAAACCTGATCCCCCAATGTAACAGAATTAAACTCAAATATAATTTTCCTACACATCACTGTCATACCCCTTTTATTTGAACCTATAATTAGCACCATACCCATTATACATATGTCCTAGAGACTTAAATCATCTCATTGTTCATATGACAGTTGAGCCATGAATCTCAGCAGAGTTGACTCCAATACCTACTCTCCAGTTCATGAGACTCATCCAGGACAAATAAAAGTATGATGATGGACAATGCCCATTTCAAAATAATAGAGATTATATATAACTGAGAGCATGACAATTCCATCCATCTACCTCATGGGTTCTAAATCCCCTCTCGTTCAGAAGCAGAGTGGGCATCATCATCCCAAAATCCTCAAGATTGAGGAATGAACAAACAGAAAGGGGGAATACAAATATAGACTAAAGTAAACTTATTGTTATTTTAGTAGTGGAAGAATTTGTAACACTGATATAAAGGCAGTGGTCACCAGAGGTTCTGAGAGGAGGGAGGAGGAGGAATAGTTGAAACATGGGGCATTTGGAGGTCATTGGAATTGTTCTGCATGACATTCCAATAATGGATACAGACTTTCATACATTTTGTCAAAACCTATAAAATGGCACAATGCAAAGTGTAAACCATATTGTAAACTAAAGACCATCTTTAGTAATAATGCTTCAATATGTGTTCAGACATTGCAACAAATTTACCACATTAATGAAAAATGTTAATGGAGAAATTGTGGGATGGGATAAATTGTGTTATATGGGAATCCCCTCTTTTTTGATGTAACATTTATGTAATCTAAAGCTTCCTAAATAAAATGTTAATTACTTAAAAAAATAAAGTAGTCAAAGGAGGATCTGAGGGGAGGGAGAAGGTAGAAAAGGTGTAACATGGAACATTTAGGGGAAATTGGAATTTTTCTGCATGACATTGCAATGATGAATACAGGCCATTATTCATTTTGTCAAATCCTATAAAATTGTGTGATGCAAAGTGTAATCCATAGTGTAAATTATTGACCATGCTTAAGAGCAATGCTTCAATATCTCTTCATCAATGTTAATGAATGTACCACACTAATAAATTATGTTAATTGGGGAAAGTATAGGAGAGGTGGGGATGGTGTATATGGGAATCCCCTACATTTTCCATGTTCCAGTTAATAATCTAAAGCTTCTTTAAAAATAAAGAAAAAAAGAAAAGAAAATATTGCACAAATTTAAAAAAACCCAAATATTACTATTAATTCCAATATAACATTATGATGAAGACAGAAACTGTATGGCAACACTGGTGGCTAGAACACTCTAAAGCATCCAGGGAAGAGTGGGAGAAAGAGACAGATAATTTATAATAAAGAGCAATAAATGTCTTTCTCTGTTGGCTACTGGTACCTAACCCACTCTCCTAGCAGCATGCTGTTGGATCCAGCCACTGGCTAGTTCACTGGTGACAGAAAAAGACTTAAAACTTCCTCTTCCCAAGACCAAGGGTGGATACAGCTGATCAGTGATCCTTGGTTTTGGTGTTTGACTTTGAATCATTGGCAGCATATCTCAGAGAGAAGCTATAATTTCAACCCACAGGAATGAAGAGTGCTAACCATGGTTTCAAGCCTCCCCCTGACAGGTCAGCAGCAGAGGAAATTAAAGATGCAGTGCTTCCTCAGGGCTATGGGAGACATTAAGTTGAAGTGCTGCATTTGCTGGGCTGACCAGTAATTCTCAGTTCTGTGTAACCATTGGAAAATCTCTTGACACTTTCTTGATCCCCTCAATAGGGCACTTCAGAACCAGTTTTTACTCCCTTTGTGAGTCCATGGCCTTGTTTTGTCTGGGAAAATATGATCTCTTGAGACCTCATAGAATTTCCTCTCCAGATAAAAACAGCTTCAGACAATGAAATGACTGTAAGAAATAATAGAGCCCGATAGGCTGGGGCAAAGGCCTGCAGGCTTCAGCCATCCAGGAGAGACAAGTTGTCTCCAGGTAATCAGGGAGAACAATCAAACTCCACTAAATAGTGGAACTCCAAAGCAACTAACAAGCAAAAGCCCAGGACAAGACAGAGAGCCAGAAAAACAAGGTAAACCCTGAACACTGCATTTGCCTTAAGCAGTCCTTCCTGATAGAAAGTTGAAGCTTTGAAAAATCTGTTTTATCACTGGCTGCATTAAAAAATCAAGAAACAGACATCTCTGGGAATAAATCCCAGAGTTAACATTTTGATATATTAAAATGTAAGTTTACAATGAACTAGAAATGAGTACAAGACAAACAAAGAAAAAGGAAATAATGGCCCATTGGAGGAAGAAGATAAAATCTAGAAAACACAAATGAAGATGACAAGAATGTGAACACAGTGAACCAAGCACTTAAAAATGATCTTAAACATGATTAAGGAGAAGAAAGATTATACGGAGAAAAAACTAAAGGATATCAAGTTCACAAAACAAGTTCGTATAAATTAAAAAAGTATTGAAATCATACAATTTATATTCTCTAACCACAAAGGAAAATTAAAAAATATGTGGAAATTAAGCAACATAACTCTTAGACAACCAATGGATTAATGAAGGAATGAGAAGTATGAGATTGGAATGGTAAACAAATTTACTAACCATCTTGAGTTGCCTGAACTTTCATTTTATCTAGGGAATTATAAAGAAGAAACAGAGGTTAACTGAAGCAGGTGAACATACTAATAATCCTTTGTGGTGCTGATAAAAAAAAATAAATATAAATAAAATAAAAACCATCCCCAGTCTGGGAGGAAGAACTGTAATAAAAAACTTCAAGCTGACACCAGCAAATTGTGTGGTTCTTCATCAAATGGCCATGACCTTACATAAATAAAAGGCCAACATCAACAAAGGCCATGATCTAACATCAACATCCTGGTTGCTAATTAACAAACTGGGACATCCTGCTGGAATCCCACACCACTCCCATCCAGAATTTCACATATCTCAAATACTCATCATCCTCATCCCTCTTTATTCCCCGCCACCTTTCCTTTGTTTCAAGGAGCCATATAAGCTGCTCCTCCAGCTAAACATTTTGAGCAGAGACCTCTTTTGGTGCTGCTCCCGCATTAATGCAACTTTAGCTCAATAAACTTGTTCTGTACCCCTTTTAAAGTCTGTTTTATTTCTAGCACAACAGTACTTGGTGTACAGAAGTGGTATCTGAAGGTGCGTGCTGGGATGATGCCTCTGATGCCTCATAGAGGAGCAATGTTCCTGCAGGAATCCTCTGTATTCCATCCTCTCTGGGTTTGTCTCCTGGATCACCTGGCTAGATGCTCTCAGGTCTTTGAACTCCTGCCACATTGCAGTTGAGGTCAAAATCCATTTCTTGAGCTAAAGTCTAGTTGGGCCCTCTGTCATGGCTTCTGTTTTTGGACATCAGGTAAGAGAATTCTCTTCTGTTTTTGCTACTTTACTGTTTTTCTATTATCGTGGGAAACAGACAGTAAGTTTTATATTTCTGTACTTCTGTGCTTCTGTGGTTTGCATCTCTACATTTGTTTAATGTATATTTTCCTACCTACAGATGGTAATTTTAAACTAAGTGAAAATTCTTAAGAGCTCTATTCAAATTGCTAAAAAATTAAGCACTTATATTGATATATGAATACTCTAGAAGTCCAAATTAGAAAAGCCAAGCAAGATAAAAAGTCATATAAAATTTGACTAAAGAAACTATTTAAAGAAAAGAAACTGAAAAGCTTTTTTTCTTGACTTATTCCATTTCCTATCATGCTCCCAGGGTCTTCTCCTAACCCTGAAAACTGGTTTGGGAAACTATGTTGGATGTGCTGACTGTAGAAAGATAGGGGAGATGTGAGTTCAACTTAGAATTCTGTGTACTAGGCCTGGAAATTTAAAATGTTAAGGAGAGATGGGATATTATAAAATAAACCATGTTTTGTATAGTCTCTCCTGTAATTCACCAATTAAATATTAACAGCTTTGAGATTAGAGTAATTTATATTTCAGTAAGTACACAAAATGTCCTTAAAAGCTATAAAAAAAGGTTTTCTGAAACATGACTGAAACAAATTTAACAATTATAATTTATTCTCCAGAGCCTGATAGATAGTATGTTTTTGAGTGTTACAATTTTAAGTTATTGCAAAACTTTAAGGTATTTTAAAAACTAAAAATTTAACCTATGGAAAAAAAGAAGAGAAAAAAACATTTCTTCATTTTTTAATGTAATCATTATTTTGTTTTTTATTCTACTTGGGTATAATCTTCCTAGGTTTATACGGATAATAATAAAATAAGGTGTACAATTAAGTCTGTTAAATTTTTAAGATGATGAAAATTTTAAATAATTGTTTTGCCTAAAATTGAAATGATTAGTTTTTTACAGAACAGAATGAGTGATATAGAATGAATATGAAAGCAGTAGAAGGTTTGTGAAAGCTTGTTTAAGGGGTCTTTTTTGTCCTAAGATAAGATGGCTGGTTTTCATAAAATTAGAATGGAAACATGTTAGACTAGACTTGAATGCATATGGCAAGTTGTAGAAAGGTTAGTGGAAGTGAATTTCACTTATTGTTTACTATAATCCAATAAACTAATTTAAAGGTGGAATTTTTCTTGAGATGAAGTAACCAGTTTATGTGGCTTTGCATGGTTATGGGAAGTTTATAAAAGAATTTTTCCAAACTGAAAGATTCTGGAAAATCATTATTAAGTAAAAATCTAGGAGTTTATTTTAATTACAAAAAGTAACTTTATAGCAAAAAACCTATCCTCAAACTTTAAATAATGCTAAAATTTGTCTACCAAAAGGTGTTCTGATGCAAAACTAAAATGTGACTTTCTCTCTGTTAAAGTAACAAATTTTTCTTAAATGGCTGGTCTGTTTTGAGTGGAAGGATATAAAAATCCTTTTAAAATAATCCATGTATATAAAGAACAAAGAATCTGTACCTTATCAGAATGGTTTATCATATCCTTAATGTTTTAAAAAAACACAGAATCACTGTTATTTTGAAAGATAACTCTTTCTCAAACTATTTTACTAACTTATTGGTCATTGTGATGAATAGAGGCCTGCTTAAATATCATGTTCAGGCCTGAAAACCTTTAATATTCTAATAAAACACTTAAGGATAACTTTAATTGCAAACCATTAGAAATAATTTGTTCTTTCACCTTGTAAAAAGTGAGATGCTGAAATATATACACTTACTACATTTAAAAATCCATATTAAATTTACCATTTTGAAGTTTAATTAATCACCCACAATACCAAAAGTAATATATTCTTAAGATGGGCATATGAATATTCTTATAAATGTGTAATTATATTGAGGTGATTGTAGCAAGAAGATAAATTTGATTCCATTAGGAATGTTAAGTTTTCATAAAGTTATTAGAAAAATAGTTTTCTTCCAGTACTGCTGAAGTCTCTTTGTAGTAAACACTATCTTCTTTCTAAAAGAAGAAAATGTAAAGAAGAAAATAAATTTGTAAAGTAATTATATGTTTGGGGATTGAATAAAAAATTATTAAAGACTTTTTTTTTAAAGGAATCACTGTCTATTCTATTCTAATACTGATCAGCATAATAATATTGTTGGTTATAGTTTTAATTATTCTTAGATAAATGTGATGTTATACAACCAAAATCTCTTATCAGTTATACTGTTTTGCTTGGATGCTTCTCTAAAAGAGCAAGCAGTCACACCCATTGTAAACAAACAGGGACTTTAAAGGAAAAGCAAGGCAAAAATTTATGTTTTGACTGTTGATTAACATAATCTTGGTAAATGAGTAAAAGTAAAATTAAACCACTGTAAGTGGAATTGATAATCTCTAGAAATAGCTTTATTTAAGGAAATTAGGGCCTAAATTGTAAGCTCTTGCAGCAGTCACATTTATTCCTGAGCTCTGATCTCTAATTGTTATTTCTAAATCCTGAGATGCTTTGCTCTTTAGGTATAACCTAATAGCTCCCCAGAATTTAAGTACTTGTGTGACACCTGGAACCCAGAGTTAAGGTTAGGAAGTTACAAAAGTGATGAAGAAGCAGCCCTATGGCTACACAAAA
>JAQZBX010091689.1:0-12359 GCA_029593785.1 Cabassous unicinctus
CGCTATAGTACATTATAAAATAAAGTTTAACTCTTCTTTCAGTTACTGTCTCAGAAAGCAAATGACCAGCAAAATACAAGTATCACCAGAAATGCTTTGTAGACACATACTGTTGCACAAAGGCATCACGAATCTCACAGCACACACTGCAACCAAAACCATTCCTACGGATCTGAAGGCCTTTTGGACTTATTCATTGGCATCTGCAGGGGGCAAGTCCCAATCTGCTATGGTTCTGTTCTGCCTCACGCAGGTCAGCGTGGCCTAGTGCGCGACCACATAGCCCTTCTGTGCTGAGGAAGCACGCTTCACCAGGGCAAAAACGGTCAAACGAGACACCAAAGCCTAAGGGCGGCTGCTTCTTCCCTTCCTGCTAGCGGGCGGGCACCCAGTTAAGTTCCCGCCCCGTAACCAGCAGCAGTTTCCAGCTCCTCAGTAAGACCACTGGATTCTGGCGTCTCTTCTTCCAATACCCGTCTTAACCATTTGTCCTTCTTGGTCTCCTGCCTCAGGTAGCACCAGATGACCAGAACCATGAGTGAGAGGCTGAAAGGCAGCACTTTCCACCAGGGCCGCTGCTGCTCCCTTCCCAGGGAATGCCCCACGGTCCAGAGGCCTGGGTTGGCTTTACTGGAAGAAAACTGAGTGGGTCGGTCGGGGTCATCTTCTTCCTCTCCCTCGGCCGCAGGCTGGGTCCGAGCCCGGCCACCGGACGGCGGATGCTGGCTTCGGGAAGCCCAACGCAAGAGCCTCAGCGCCCGGGCGGTCCTGGAAGAGAGACAGCAGTGAGCGCTCCGCCAGCCCGCCCGACCCCCGCCTCGGCCCCGCCGAGACCGCGCGGAGCTCACCGGGCCGCAGGGGCAAAGAGGACGCGAGTCATCACCACCTCGGCTCCGCGCTCCGCGCCCCGGCGAGCCGCTCTCGCGTCACTTCCGTCGCGCGAACAGGAAACCGGATGCTGTGCCAGGCCTCCGCTCACGACCACAGAACGTGTGCCCCGACGCGCAACGGAAATGACGCACTTTCCGACGGCCTCTTCCGTCGCAGGCCCCGCGCGGGCATGCCGGGAAGTGTAGTTCCTCATAGGGCCCCGAAGTGGAACGCGCCCGCCGAGTCTTCGGGCTGCGACGCGGGCACAGGGGTCTGCCGCGAGCAGCGAGGGGCGTCGGCCTCCGACGTGCTCGCCTCTGAGCGACCCACCCTGCGGGAGAAGCGGCGCCCCCCGGCAGGAGCCCGGGACCGTCCGGTCGCTGCTGCTGCCCAGTCCCGCGGGCCCCCTCCCCGCACCCCTGCACCCTTCCCGCCGTCCAGGGCGCAGCCCCGGAGGAACTCCTCCAGGAGCCTTGCCGCCGCCTTAGGTGGTTTTCTTCGTAGGACTTTCAGGCATCTGACGTCGTCTTGTTCCCCTTCTTGATTAGCGGCCCTTCCTCGCCGGGCGGGAGCTCCGTGGGGACAGAGCCAGGCCTCCTTAGCTCAGGGAGTTGTGTGGGGTTCGTGTTAGCACAGCTTTCTCCGATAGAAGGGCCCGCCTAGTCTGGAGCCGCAGAGGAGAAACACGTCTTTCAGTGAGAAGGTGATTTATTGCGAGTGCACAAGGAACTGGGGAAGTCATCTCAAAACCAGTTCAAAGTGAGAATGGGAGCTAGGGTTTTCCAGGCCAAGGAGAGGGCTAGGGGTCTTGTGAGGCGGGTCCGTGCAATTTCTCAGCCCAGTGTACTGGAGCACACCAAACCTGTCCTTGGTTTCAGCAGCTGATGAACCGCAGTTTAGCAGGGTCTTCACGGCCCCTTTCTCAGCCGACTGCTCAACGTTGTCAAGCTTTCTGTCTCTGAGGAAAGTCACAGGTGTCCTGGGTGCTCCCGACACCATCCTGTCTGGTTTTGCTTTGAGACTGTTATCTTAAAAAGCAAAACTGAGAAAGTCTGGTTAATATCCTTCAGGGAACTAAGTGCAAGAGTAAACTTCTAGGGTTAGGTTAACAGAACACCATCTCAGTTACGTCTGAGATCCAGAGCTACATTTCCCAGCCATCACGGTTGCACGCTCGCACATCCTTATCCACGTTGCTGTGTGTTGCTCGCTAAGAGCTGTGTCTGCACCCAAAGCAGCTCGGGCCCCGGAGGCTGGTGAGGCCACACGGCTCTGCAGCACGGCACATTGGATGCACGCATTGCTAACCCAGGAGGGCAGTGGTCTCTGATCCCAGGCAGCTGGTCCTGCTAAGCTCTCCTGGGGAAATTCTGCCACAGGCATGTCCCCGTCTCAAAGCCAGCAGAGCCAGGTGTACACAGCTGTGTGACCTCACAAGCCACCCACTTTGGGGAGTCAGCCTGCTAGCCTCTCAGGGAAGCTCCTGGAATCATCTGCCCTCGGGATGCACCTCCATGAGGAGGTGGCTTGTGTAAACCACTCCATGCCTGTGTGTGTGGCTGATTTAGGGACATTTCATCTTCAGAATCAGCCATACTGAATATTATCTTTTGTACTTATAACAAAAACTATACTGTCTTGTAGAAAATATTGAGCCAGTTGCAACTGGACTTATCAAAGGGCAGGCTAAGGTATTGAGCTATGGATTTGGGTTTGTTCTTGTTGTAGATCAATCACAAGGAATAAAAACATTTTCCCCCTCTTCCCTGTTACAAGAAGCAAATAGAATGGTAATTTCCAGAAACCTTGAGCTTCCCTTCACCCCAAGTGGAACTCAGGTGATTTTGTTTTATCCCAGAACTGTGGGTTTTTTCCCAAAAAGAGCGGGGCGGAGGGGTGTTTCAGGGCCCCAGTGAATTGGAAGGCAGCCCGCCTGCCCTGGGAGCAGCTTCCAGTCCCCTGGGGGATGTGGTGGAGTTTCCCCTGCTGGTGGGTTCCAGGCCTCGCCCCCACACTACTCCAGGACAGCAGAGCTCCTGCTGACAGCGTGGGCCTGTGGGAAAGCTGTCCATGCCCTCGGCAGGCCCAGGAGAAGGGTCGAGCGCCCCCCAGCACGCAGGCTGCGAGGAGGAGCGCCCCATGGTGGCGTCTGAAGCCTGAAGCTCACCTGCAACAGGGCGAGGCCGGTCTCCTGCGGGCCTGGCTCTTTCTTGCCACCCTCCGAAGTGGGGGACTGAGTACATTTGATTTAGAAAATAAAACATTTTATTTGGGAGTAAATTATTTAGAACAATAACTTATCTAGAAAAATAAATAAATTTATTTAGAAGTAAAAACATTTCTTACATCCCGAGTTGCAGAGAGGAAGTCGTCCCCCTTCAGACTGCAAGATCGCGAGAGCTGAAAACCCCCTTTTGGCTCTCCAGGAGACCTGGCTCAGCGCTGGAAGGGCTGCTAGGCCCCTGCTTCCTCTCCCCTTTCCCCTCAGCGTGTCCCCCACGTAGCCCTGGTCCCCCTGGTTCTGCTCAAGGTTTCGGGTGCCCGGGATCCGTCTACAAACCGTGTACGGCGGGGGGTCCCAGGCAAGCCCCTTTCCCGAGCCTTGGCTTCCCCGACTCCAAGCAGAGAAGACACAGTCCACCTTGGAGGTCCCCCGAGGGGCTGTGGTGACCAGAGCAGATGGTGACGTGCCACTTCTCCGAGCTCAGCATCTCTGCCTCTGGAGCAGCCTCTCCTGCGGCCCTTCCTGGTGGAAGAAGCACCAAGGTCTCGGGGACCAGTATGTCGCCCCTCAGGAACTCATGGCCTCGGAGCCAAGGGAGGCCACCTGGAGGAGCTCAGCCACACCTGCCCCGCCCTGCCCGTGTTCGCAGCTGCCGTGTCAACAGAGGCACCTGTCTGCCCAGGTCCTCCTCCTCCGGCCCCGCCCCACCTGTCCCCCCACCCCCCCACCCCCGCCCCAGAATGCCAACCCTCCTCTAGGGGCTCTGGGAACACCCGCTGGGTACCAGATGCAGGCCTGCCCTCGGGGGCTCGTAATGCAGCAGGCTATGCCAGAATCAGCCCCTTGCGGCCCAGAGGGCTTCCTGGAGGTGGTGGTCGGGAGGGGTGGCTGCCTGGCTGGAGCACTTTAGGGACCTTGGGCAAAGTTTTGTGTCCCAGGGTAGCCAGGTGGGGCCAGAACTGGGCGACAGGGCCAGGCCGGGGCTTCACCCCAGGACAGGGCCACCTCTGAGGGGCCACGAGCCCGGCTCAGTCCTGCCGGCCACGGCTCGATGCCCGGGATCTGAGGCCTCGAGAGGGCCAAGAGAAACGCAGCCCCGACCTGGGGACTGGACTGGTGCCCGCAGCTGGGCCTAGAAATTGGGTGACGGCAAGACGGTCACAAAGTTCTGCCTCAGAGGCCCCCTGCGATGTCACGACTCAAGATGAAACACAGCCCTCTGCCGTCCTGTCTGAGCACAGAGGAGCAGGGCCGTGGCTCGTGCCCCAGACGCGGCCCCGTGTGGAGCGGCCGCTGCTTCTCCAGCAGCTCCAGCCCAGCCTCCTGTGGGCCCCCTCCTCTGGGATGAGGCTTCCTAAGGAGCTGCTCAGAAGCTGGCCCCCCCAAAAGCCCCAGCCCCCCGGCTTCAAGCCCCCTCAATCCCACCCCCAGAGCCTGGTTCCCCACAAGTGGTCCGTGCAAAGGAGCCAGAAGTGAGAGGAGCCCCAGCTGGCTCTCCCAGGGGCTCCTGCATCCCCCATGCCCATCCCGACTCCAGTCATCCTGTGCGAACTGGCTGGGCGCTGGGGGCCAGTAGCAGGGGCTGGCCCTCGAGGGGCCACCTGCTCTGGTCGGTCCGCCGTCCGTCCCAGGGTGTCACCAACCTCGGCCTTTACTATCGCAAAGCGCAGAGAGAAATTTCCCAGGAGCCCCAGACCCAGCTGCCCCCATGCACTTGAAGGCAGCGCCTCTTGAGGTTGACAGATTGGAGCTATTGATTTTCCCCAGGGAGACGCACATGGGTGCGGGGGACAGGCAGCTCCTCTGCCTTCGAGGGGCTGTGGGACTTGCCGACGACTGGGGTGGGGGCTGGCGGGGTCAGGTGGGCAGAGAGCTGGCAGCTGCCACTGCCCGTGGCCAGAGGCGGGCTGGGAGCAGTTGCTGAGACATATGCTCGGCCCTCAGCCCCACGCCAGGGCTCAGCTGGGGCAGGAGGCCAGGGACACCTGTCCCACCACCCTACACCGGGCTGGCCGGCTGCTAGTTGCAGCCTCCACCCTGCGGATTCCTGGGCCTATTGAGGTCCCGGGGTCGGGGATTGAACCCAGGACCTCGTATGTGGGAAGCTGGTACTCAACCACTGAGCCACATCGGCTCTCCTGAGTTGGTTTCACTTGTTTGCTCATTGTTTGTTTTTGTGTTTTTTTAGGAGGCACTGGAAATTGAACCTGGGACGTCCCGTGCGGGAAGCAGGTGCTCAGCCGCTAGAGCCACCTCCGCTCCCCTCCTGCGTTTATCTTGAGCGTGGTTCGAACGCGGAGCAGGTGGTGGTGGGAGTGTGTGGAGGGTGGCGGACAAGGAAGGGTGGGACCCCCTCTGGCCCCAGATCTGCTTCGTGAATCACGCTCGAGGCTGACCCCACCCCACCCCCCCAGCTGCACCTGCCTGGCCCCTATGGCTCTGTCCTGCTTGCTCCCCCCAGACACCCACCGCTCACGTCTCGCCCCCACCCCAACGTCCTCAGGCCCAGCCTGGCTTTTTCTCCACGGCCTCCGGGAAGGTAGAGAGAAGAGCAGGGCTGCACGGAGAGGGCGGGAGAAGAGCTTGGCTGGGTGTGGCCCATCCTAAGGTGGGCATGAGTGGGCACTTCTGCTCTGGCACTTGGGAGTCTGCAGAGCAAGTGCCAGGCAGAGGGCAGGAGGAAAAGAAGGGGGCCTGGGGGCCAGGCACGAGGCGCCCTGCCTAAGGCGGGGGCGGGGGAGTGAGCCAGGCCCCCGGCAGCCCCCGGCTGGGGGCAGAAAGCGCACTGCCGGCCCCGTCCGCGCCCCGTGGGCAGCAGAGCCGGAGAGCCACGCACTGGCTGGCTGCCAACAGCACCTGCGGGTTCCCTGCGCCCTGCAGGTAGGAAGTCCACGCGGCCCTCCCGCTGCCCACGTGCAGGCGCCACAAGCCGGTTCCCTCCAGGCTCAATCTCGCCGCCCCTTCCTTCTGGAGCCGCCCGCTCCCATCAGCTCGCCGCCTCCTCCTCTGGTCTGACCCTTGCGCCCCCTTCCTCGCCCCCCACGGCATCTGGGCCCTCAAGGTTTTAACTCAGCCTCCTCGGCAAAGCCCCCGGGCCCTGTGGGGCCCCAGGCCGCAGGTCCCCGCATCGGGTGGGGATGTGTTCGGGCCCTGCATGCTGTGCCCTCGGCTGGGAGCCCCTCCTGCTGCCCGGTCAGCGCCCCCCAGGCCCTCCATCCCGAGGCCTCCGCTCCACATCCTCATCCAGCCCGGCTCCCCCCAGGCCCTGGAGACCCCGAGGCGGGCCCAAGGCCCTGCTCCGCCCCCAGACCGCAGCCCCTCGTGGCCCGTGCCCTCCTGACGCGGGCGGCCTCTGCCCCTGCTGAACACAGACCTCAGAGTCCACGTCTGTCTGTCCGTCCATCCATCCCAGCACAGCTCCTGCCCGACCAGCAGCTCCTGCCTTAGCCCCGAACTTTCTGTGCGGAGCAGCAGGGGGCACTGCGGCTGCAGCCCCCAAAGGCCACGGGCGACTCCTCACCGCCTCCCCCAGGGCACGGCCTCGGCCCCTCGACTATGAAGGGGCCTGAGGTGCCATCGTGGCTCCCTGCAGCACCCCCGGACCCTGGCTGTCCTGACCAGCCCCCAAACACGGCCTGGCCACAGGACATCGGGCACTTGCCAGCCTGGCGTGCGGGCGCGCTTGGGGGGCTGTTTCCCATTCTCCCTCCTCTCCCCGAGCCGCTGCGCTGGGCCTTCGGCGGAGCGGGAGGGGCTGGTGCGCCCTGCCCTCCAGGGGCCGAGATAGGACTCAGCAGCCCCAGGGGCAGGGCTGCCGGGTGCTCCCCACTTGCAGGGAAGTGGGGGTCTGTGTCCAAACCCCACGGGTAGCTGTGCCAGGTCCCCGTTAGGACGAGGTTGTGTCTGGAGCTAGAGGTGGGGGCCACAGTCACGTGCAGAAAGCACCAGCCGGCAGGGGGGCCCCAGGGAGCTCCAGGGGGCTGCAGGCGTAGCCCCGGGACCGGCTGCAACCAGAGCAAGGCGGGGAGGTGACACCTCGGCCCTGCCCAGGACGGCCCTGCCGGGGTGGAAGCCCCGGGGTCAGGGGCGCTGGGGCGCCGGGCGCTGCCTGGGGTCCTCACCGCGGCCCCTCCCGGCCAGCTGGGGCGCCTGGTCCTGGCCGCCCGGGAGCGGCGGCCGCAGCGCTCCTTTCCCAGCGCGCTGGAGAGGCAGGATGTCCTGTGGAGGAGGCCACTCCAGAAGTCAAAATCGCATGAAATTTAATTCTCCGCCTGTTTGGCGAGGCTGGGCGCGGGCCGTGCGCGGCTTGATAAGGGCGCTGCGCCGGGGGCGCGGGCCAGCTGGGCCGGCGCAAACACTCCACGGTCCCCGGGCAGGCGGCAGCGTGGGCGGCCTATCTGCGGGTGCCCCCCCGGGGCCCTGGTTGCCAGGCGCTGAGCAAACGGACGGTGTTTGTCCAGTCTGCGAGTACAACGCCGCCAGCCAATATTTGTCAGCCCGGCCGGCCTGCCGGGGCCGCCTATAAATACCCGGGTCCAGGTGGAGGCAGCGGCCGCGCGGGAGCTGCAGGCCTCAGCCAGGTGAGAGTCGGGGGACACCAGGCACCAGGGTGGGCGGTGGGCCGGGGGCCCGGGTTAGGGCTGGGGCCTCGAGCCTTCCTCCCCGATGGCCTGCACTGGGGGCCACCGGCCACGGAGCAGCGTCTGGAGGCGGCGGGCGTCCAGGCTCGGGCCACTGGCTGCTGGGGGAGGCGCGAGGCCCGGCCCACTTGGCTACTGGCCCCAGGACGGTCCCCACGCCGCCCCTTCCTTGGCCTCCTTGGGCCTCGGGCCACACTCCCCCCTGCCGTCCTGACTCCAGAGACCCAGAAGCTTCCGCCTCTGCCCCCCACCCCCCGGCAAGCGAGCACCTGGGAATGGGGCTTCCCGCTGGAACTGGGGGGGCTGCTGGCCCCCTCTCCCTTTCTCGGGCGTCCCGAGCTTCCCCACCGAAGCCGGAGCTCACACACATCGGCCAGGCCGGCAGCCCAGCTCCAGGCTCCACGGGGGCACCTCGGGGCCCAGGGCTCACCCGGCTCCATGTGAGGGGTCGGAATGAGCTTGGGTGGGGGACACAGGGCTCTCTCCCTGTGCCACGGCCCCTCGCCCGGCCCAGCGTCCAGGCGGACGCCACTTAGCGGGCATGTTGGTCCAAGAGCCATCTGAGTCCGTAGCTAACGTAGCCTGGGGCGAAGGCCTCCCAAGCCCACTTGCACCCCAACCCCGGGCTATCCCACCTCCCTGCTTCTCCCAGTGGCCCCCCGACTGGGCAGGGCCGAGCCCCCTGTGACTTCTCTCCCCGCTTTGCCTGCACCCCCTTTGCAGTCACTGGCCCCCGAGTTGCATGGCAAGTTCCTCCGTGAGGTTCTGCCGGCGCCGCCCCAGGCACCCCATGCACCGTCCCCACTGAGTGCCCCATCCTACAAGACACGACGCAGACAGCCCAGCCCCCTCGTCCTGAACCCCGCCGCCCTCCGTGCCGCCCTCTGGCAGGCACTCCCCTCATGCAGGCCCAGCCACAGGGCTGCCCTCAGCCTCTCTCCAAACCTGCCCCCTGCTTTGGACTCAGCGTCTCCCCAAAGAGACACAGCAAGTGCACTGAGGGCCCCCAGCCAGCACACCATGTCCCGCAGGACTGGGGTCTACAGGGGAGGGGACCTTGCCCACTGCAGGGACAGGAGGCAAGCCAGGGGGCCTTCCTGGAGGAGGGCACGTCTGATGGGCTCTGAGTCCAGGGGGCACAGACAGACCCACCAGGTGCGGGAGTCACACGGTGGCCAGGCCTCGGCCGGACCAGACCCGTCACCCTCTCCCTCTCCCCCTCCCCCCTGCCCAGACGGCGCCTGCTGCCCCCGAACGCGAGGAGATGGCAGCCGGGGTGATCCGCAGCCTGTGTGACTTCCAGCTGCCCCTGCCCCTCCACCAGTCCTTCCTGCCAGCAGACCTGGAGCCCCCAGAGACTTCCGAGGAGGAAGAGGAGGACGAGGAGGAGGAGCGGGAGCTGGAGCTGGGGGGCGAGGGGCTGGGGGGCTGCGGCCCGGCCCCCCACAGCTCCGGCCGGGCCCCCGAGGCCGCGGCCCCGGGTCCGAGCGGGCCTGAGATGACGCTGCAGCTACTGCGGTTCTCTGAGCTCATCAGCGGCGACATCCAGAAGTACTTTGGCCGCAAGGACAAGGGGCAGGACGCGGACGCCTGCGACATCTATGCCGCCGGCCGCCCGGCGGGCAGGACCGCCCGGGAGCTCTACTACGCTGACCTGGTGCGCGCGGCCCAGGGCGGGGCCCCCGACGATGCCGAGCCCGCCGACCCATCCGCCCACGTGTCCGGGTCGCCCGAGGGGCAGCCGCTGGGGCCCCTGGCCGAGCTCTTCGAGTTCGGGCTGCGGCAGTTCGCGGGGCCCGGGGCGGCAGCCGGCCACAGGCTCAGGCTGGAGCGCAAGTACGGCCACCTCACCCCCATGGCCCAGAGGCAGCTGCCCGCGTCCTTCTGGAAGGAGCCGGCCCCCGGCGCCCTGGGCCTGCTCCCGGGCCCGCCCGACTTCAGCGACCTGCTGGCCAACTGGACGGCGGAGGCCGGCCCCGAGCTGCAGGCCGAGGGTGTCCCGGCGCCGGGGCCAGACTCGGCTGGCCGGGCCCTGGAGGCCTAGCGGAGGGGCCGGGGCCGCGGGGCGTGCCTGTGGGCGCCCCATCTCTGCCTCGTGCTCTCTGCTGGGAGCCCCCGAGTTGCCTCCGGCAGGACAGACGCACAGGCTGGCTGGACACATCCGGGGCCACGGAGCTGCCACCGCTGAGGCCACGAGTCCAGGCACCCAGACGCGCCCCTGCCGGCCCTCAGCCCCACAGCGCTGCCCGCCGGGCACAGGAAGGGGGGCTGGGCAGCACTGTGGCCCCTCGAGGGCACCGGGCCCTTGCGGCAGGGGAGTTCCTCCACCCGGCACAGACACTGAGATTCGAAGCCAGCGCCCATCTGCGGCTCCCTCACCCGGGGTCCCAGTAGACCCCTCCCCGCAGCTCCACGGCAGGCTGAGGCCTGTGGGTGAGCTGAGGGCGTCCCGGGGGGAGGAAGAGGGGCGCAGTGCTGGTGAAGAGAACAAACGCGGCCTGTCTACTCCGGGATTGGCACTGCAGAAGCTTCCGGCCCTGCCCGGCCGGCCAGGGGTTTAAGGGACAGGGGCCCTGGGGTCCAAGGTGGGCCAGCCCGACCCGCCAGCCTGTAGGTTCCCCGTCTCCCCCAACGTGGGGGGCCTCACCACGTGAGTTGGGCACGGGCCGGACTGGGGGCTGGGGGCTCCCAGGGCTGCTGTGCCTGGTCCTGCAAGACCCACCAGGCGGGGCTCCCCCATAGCCAGTCACTGCTCCTGGGCGTTTCTGGGGGCGTCTGACTCCCGGCGGCGCTGGTCGTCCCAATGACCGGGCCCCTCAGGACCCCTGGGCAGCCGAGCCTCAAGCAGCCGTGGGAGCATGTGGGGGTCCAGGCAGGACTCGGCGTAAAGACTCAGCGCGTTTATTTCTGGGGAAGGGGCAGGGGCAGGGCCTCCAGCCGGGCGGCCAGGCCATGGAGCTTCTCCCGGGGGGCTGCTGGCCTCCGTGGGGGTGCCAGGCCCATGAGCACCGCCTTCCAGTGCAGCCACCTGCCGGGGACACGGTGGCTCAGCCCGGGCGGGCCCCGTGGCTGCCGCACCCGCCCACGCAGCCCGGGGGTCCCCCGGGTGCCCACCTGGTGGCCTGGTACATGCCCCAGCAGTTGACAGGCAGCTCCTCGCCAGGGGCCACGTCCTTGATGAAGAAGCGCTGGCGCACCAGGGCCATGAGCGCCCTCCTGCTGCCCAGCGTCAGCGCCCAGGGGCCCTCCTCGCTCCACAGCCGCAGGGTGCTCTCGCGCAGCGAGGCCATCTCCTCCTCCCGCTGCGGGGTACGGGGCGCCCACGTGACTTGGGGCGGGGGCCGGGCTGCACCCAGAGGCCGAGCTCCCCTGGCAATCCAGGGCCGGGGGTCCTGATCTGCAGGCCAGTCCCCCGCTGCGCCGAGCCGCTCGCCAGGCACACGGACAGACGGACAGACAGGCGCTGCGAGCCCTCCCTGCAGGCCAGCGGGAGGCTTGGGGGGCCAGGCGGAGGTGCTCCTGCTCACCTGCCTCGTTTCCGTATTAAACTTGAGGTTCTGGATGGCTTTGTTGTCCTGGATGCTGTTTTCCAGCTTCATCAACTGGTTCTGGAACTGAAAAGTGGGGCATGGGGACCCCCAGGGCAGGGCATGGCCCCCCTGGGCAGGGAATGGACCTCCCAGGGCAGGTCAGCGGCCCCCTCAGGGCGCAGTGGGCTCAGGAGCTCGGCTCGGGGACCCCGGCAGATTCCTCAGTGCCGCTCGGCTGCCCACACCCAGGCCCCCTTTGTCCCCCGAGTGTGGGAGGGGCCGGGAAGGCACCCCTGGCATGGCCGCCGGCGGGGACTCGGCTCCTTCCCTCACGAGCACTGCGCCCCAGTTTTGTGGGGTCCCAGAGGTGGACTGGGAAACGTGCCCTCGGCCAGCTGTCCTGGGCCTGAGGCCCCCCCGGGGTGGCTGTGCCAGGGGCAAAGGGTCCTACCCGGGGCACCGGCCACGCCCGAGCCTACCGTGGCCAGCTTGCCCTGGATCTCGGCCACCTTCCGCCCGGGGTTGTCCTCCTTGAGGTGCTGCATGGACGCCAGCAGCGCCGCCAGCTCCTGCCGCACCGCCCCAACCGCGAACTCCCTGCCGCTCACAAGGGCCGAGGGTCAGCCGGGGCCCCGAGGGTCAGCCGCACTGCCCGGCGTCCAGGCAGCACGAGGCAGAGGGAGGGGGGCGGCCGCCAGGGCCCAGGGCAGCGCCCGCCGCTGCAGAGTGCTGGGCACACCCGCCCACCCCCGCGGGGCCCCCGTAGGTGGCAGAGGGACGCTCTGCAGGGAGGCCAAGCCCAGGGCCGGGGGGTCGGGATGGGAGTGGACAGGGTGCCCCAGGGGCCGAGGGCCTCCGAGGAGAGCCCCCGGCGTGGGCAGCAGCAGACGCTGTAAAGCACAGACGGAGCCAGAACCTGCTGAGGCCCCCGGGGCACAGCCCACGGCGTCAGCTCGCCGTGGCCTCGCGGGGCAGGCCCTCGGGCGGGGGCTTCGGAGCCCTGGCGGGTCCGGCCCTCACCTGGCTTTGCCCTCGGCTGAGATCTTCAGGTCGGAGTCGCTCTTGTGCAGGACACACTTGTCGGAGATGCTCTCG
>JAQZBX010091690.1:0-12359 GCA_029593785.1 Cabassous unicinctus
ATTCCTGCACATGGTCCATCAGTCCCTTCTACTCAAACCTATATGTGATGCAGGAGTTTTTAGGTGTACTTCCAGAGACTGTATCCTCTGGCCCACCTATGTGCCAGCTGTGCCTGGAATCTCAGTGGAGCTGCAACTCCTACCCTACAGCTCAATGGACTCATCCAAGTAACCTGGCGAGGAGACGACAATGGGCAACTGCCATCCCAGGGAATGGAGAGGGCCTGCAGCTGAAGGCAAGATAATCCTATCCACTATATCCATGGAATATAAGCCCTCTCTCACTTGGAGGTGGAGTGGACATCACCTTCCAAGTCCCCTCAGGATGGGAGGAGGAGCTGTGGACTAGAGTGGACTTGGTGGTGTTCTGTTGTAGGCATATTGTGATTCAAGCAATGGAAGAAATTGTAACAGTGAGGTGGAGCTGGTGGCCACTGGACATTTTTGGGGCAGAGAGAGGAGGGGCAGTTGAAATATTCGGGCTTTTTTGGGACTTTGGGGGTTGTCCTGAGTGGCGAAGCAGTGATGATTGTAAGCCACTTTCCATCAGAATATACCATGCAGAACTGGGTGGGAGAGAGTGTGGTCTGTGATGTGAACTGTGGTCTATGCTCGGGGGCAAGGCCCCAGGATGTGTATATCCATTGCAAGTGTAGTACCACATGGATGGGGAATGTTTGTGTGGTGTGTTTTTGGGCGTGTGGGCGGTGGGGAGCATGGGAATCCCTGTAGTTTCTGAGTAATATTTGGGTAATCTCGGCACCTTTATAAAATGTATATATATATATAACAAATAACATTTATGTAAACAAATGCACATATATGCATATGTATTTATATATCATTTTACAAAAAATAAATAAATAAATAAATAAATAAATAAATAAATAAATAAATAAAATAAAAAAGAAAAGACAAGAGAACAGACAGAGAAGAGAATGGAAAAACTGGAACAGGGTCTCAGGGAATTGAACAACAACACAAATGCAAAAACATACACATTTTAGGCATCACAAAAGGAGAAGAGAATGGAAAAGGGGAAGAAAGAATATTTGAGGAAATAATGACTGAAAACATCCCTACCCTTATGAAAGACATAAATATCAATGTCCAAAAAGGACAACACACACCAAACACCAAGACACCTGCTATTCAGAATAACAAATATCAGAGAAAAAGAGAAGACTTTGCAAGCAGCAAGGGAAAAGAAAATCATCACATACAAGGGAAACTTTATAAGATTAAGTGCTGATGTCTCATCAAAAACCATGGAGGAGAGAAGAAAGTGGTATCATGTAATTAAGGTATTGAAAGAGAAAAACAACCAGCCAAGAATTCTGTATCCAACAAAGTTGTGCTTCAAATATAAGGGTGAGTTCAAAGTCTTCACAGACAATCAAAAATGATAGAATATGTTACCAAAAGACCAGAATTACAAGACATATTAAAGGATGTTCTGCAACCTGAAAGGAAAAAACAATGGTGAGAAACTTGGAGAAGAGTGTAGAAATGAAGACTATTAGAAAGGGTAAAAAAAAAATAGACTATAGTATGATTCAACAACTGAAAGCCAAAGATCAAAATGGATGAAGTAATGCCCTTGCAGTTATAACATTGAATGTTAATGGCTCAAACTCCTCAATCAAAAGACACAGACTGATAGAATGGATTAAAAAATATGACTGATTTATGTTGTCCTCAGGAGACTCACCTCAAATGTAAGGACACAACCAGGCTAAAAGTGAAAGGTTGGAAAAAGATATTTCATGCAAATAGTAACCAAAAAAGAAATAGAGTAGCAATACTAATATTGGACAAAATAGATTTTAAATGCAAAACTGTTATAAGGGACAGAGAAAGTCATTATATATTAATAAAAGGGGCAATTCAACAAGAAGAAATAACTATTTTAAATATTTATGCACTTAGCCTCAGTGTCCCAAGATACATGAGGCACACACTGGCAAAGCTTGAGGGAGAAATAGATGTGTATACAATAATATTTGGAGAAGTCAATACACCACTGCTCTCAGTATTGGATAGAACAGCTGGACAGAGAATAAAGAAACAGAGAACTTGAATAATATGATAAATGAACTAGAGTTAACAGACATCTATAGAGCACTGCACCCCAAAACAGCAGAATATACATTCTTTTCAAGTGTTCACAGATCCTTCTCCAAGAAAGACCATATGTTGGGTCACAAGGAAAGTCTCAATAATTTTAAAAAGATTTAAATCCTACAAAAAAAAAATCTTGATCATAACAGAACGAAACTGGAAATCAATACTGGGTAATTTTCAGTGCTGTTCTTGACATGGTACAAGCACTTTTTTCTGTTTCTAACTATTTGCATAGCAACTCTGACTGGTGAGGAAGTGGCAAGATGTATTAAACAAAATTAGCAAGCAGGTGGTCATGATAGCTGTGTAATATGGCTATCTTTTCCTTTTGAATATATCCAAATCAATTGTGAAATGAAAATAATTTATCTTTCATTCTCTTCAAGAGAAAATGCAAAACTAACTGGCTACCTAACATAGATACTGTCCAATGGAAATGTTTATTTAAGCAAAGGGATGCAGATCTATTGGGAATCAGTGGATAAAGCATTCCTTGTGTCTGAGACAGGGTAGGATCCCTGTCAACACCACCACTTACATCAGAAAACAAACGTGGTGATCTGTGGGTTTGAGGGGGACAGGGGGTTGAGGGTGGGGTAGGACAAGGGGAGGAAGTGCAACAGCAGACCAGTGGTCTGACCAGAGCAAATGCACCTGACCCAGATCCCACACCCTCTTTAGGAAACAGCCCTTTTGACATCAGTTGGTGTTTGTAAATCATGCCACTGTTTCCATGGGTGCAACTCAATAGTTAGCTTCCTGAAGAACCAAAACTGTCTTCCACATTGGTGGTGATGGCTGCCTTCACCACTTTACAATCCCACCAAACACCAGAGTGTTACTTTGCCTTTCTCCACATCCTCTCCACCTCTTGTGGGTATTTTATAAATTAATTTTTTTATTTTTATTTTTTGCACTTTTATTCACAATGTACATTAAAAACAAACAAAACACACACACACCAGACTTTGAACAGATTGCACATGGAGATGCTCCAAAAAAAAGTTCTCTCTATCTATTTTGTTGTTTTAGGATACTTCTGGTATAAAAAAATTCCAGTCTTGTGGATACCATCAGCTCAAAAAAGAGTAGTAGTGTCATGACCTGCAACAGGACCTGCAACAAAGTCAGTGAACAGAAAGACACATGGTTCAATGATAATTTTTTAAAAAAGCTTCCATACATTATTACCTCAGGTTCCCACCCAATGATGTGGCATCATGAGAAATGAAAGATTTAAAATGAAGAAGGTGATTACCAAGAAATCCTTGGGTTTGTTGTTTTGTCACAGAATGCATGAGAGGTGCCGATGGGGCAATCTAGTGAACTCTATTTCAGCTTGAAGATATTTTGCTTGTCAACTCTGACTGGTGAGGAAGCTGAAAGATGAGTTCAACAAAATTAGCAAGCAAGTAGTCATAGCTGTATGATATGGCTTTCTATTTCTTTTGAACATCTCCAAGTAAAATGTGAAATGAAGAAAACAATGTATCTTTCATTTTCTTAAAGAGAAAATGCAAAGCTATTTGGCTTTCTAACACTAACACGGTCACCACAAATATTTCATTCAGCCAAGAGATGCAGCTCTAGTAGGAACCACTGGATACAAACATACTTGGGTCTGAAACAGTGTACTGTCCCTGTCAACACAGAAGGTCGTATCCTGAGTAATGGCTTGTGCTTATCTCTGTTGCTTCCTCACTAGAATATGTCCCAGTGGATTTCTCTCCAGACATGTGAGGAAGATCCTGGTTTTCAAGTCTGTCAGGAAAATATCCCATCTTGTTTCTAAGCCTGATCACAACCATTGAAAAATAACCAGAGAATAATTGTTTTCCCCTGATGGGCATATTTTCAAGAAAGTGAGTATCCCTGATGCACCAATTGAATGTCTCTTGGGAAAGTGGCATTTCAACTTCAGGCTTCAATCATTGCACTGCAACTTGATCCTTATGTCATTGGCCAGAAATGTGCTACTTCAATTGAATTTCTGAATTCAAATGGACATGTCAGATTTTGCAATGAAATGTCTGACACTGTAGTCCCAGCCCCTTTTGGCTATTCTGCATCTTGAATCTTGATTCAGTTCTAGGGTAGGACTTAACTGGACCAAACTCATGACTGAGCTTCAACCCAGGTCTTGTGTTTGGATCCTATGTTTTGTTCCTCTAGTCATGAAGGTAAGATCACAGCCAGTTTGCAGAGTGAATGAGAAAGTAATTTTTGTGGGTGCTGTGGGGGTGGGGTGCCTTTTCTTCCTCTGATTCACAAAGAGCAACAGGAGATCCAGTTGTGCTCTTGGAGGGAGAAGTGGCTGTTCCCAGAGGAGGCAGGGTTGTTGTGCCAGATTTGAGGAGAAACTAGCCACTTTCTGAGCTTGACAGCTGACTACTGGTGCTGATGGCTTTTAAATTCCCTTTCAAATTTCTGTCCACTCAAGGCAAGGATAAAATTTCTGAAGAGGATGACCACATCCTGGCCCCACTTCCACCCACCACATGCCAGGGGTATTTGTGAGCTCACACTTGGACTGTGATTGGTTTCACTTTTGCCACCTGCCCATCATTTTGAACAGATTCTAGAAAGAATGGCAAGCTTCATTTCCAGAAGAGGAAATCAAAGGAAAACACAGGGAACTCCAGCCCTCCACCCCATACCAAGACTCCATTAGTTTTCTGATTGATGTCCACCACCCAGAAAACTGAAACTCATCTAAGCTGGCCAGACAGGCCCAAGGTAAGGAGTCTATCTCACCATCTCCCAGGATTGCCCCAAGACATTCCCCAAGTCCACACCTCCCACAAAAGGAGGGATGAGACATCACACTTGCAGTCTGTCCTGCTGGCTGTGAGGTGCCCACTACTGGCTGCTTATATATGGGCCCACAAGTTTGACCCTCTGGATTAACCTTGGGGTGAGTTGTGCCCAGTTGTGAGTGGGAATGGGATTTGGGCCTGCCAGTTTTAGCGGCTGTGTGGAGACCTGGACACCCATTTTTGGTGGCTAGGGGTGGGACATGGTCATCTTCTTAAAAAATCATACCTTGAACTTGAATGGATGATAATTTTAAAGGAAATTTAATAGTCACACAGGGCATGGCATTGATTAAATGCTCCATGGCTTTCTCATATTCACCTTGGACTAGTAAGTCCTTTGCCAAGCTGTATATCTTCATGGATGAATTTTTGAATTGCTTTGGCATATTTCAGATCAGGTAACTTGGAAATCCCAGCTTTCTGCTTAGCAAATTTGTTTCTTTCTTGGCTCACAGCCTGTTTCTGAAACTGGGGTCACTCTGTCTCTTGCAGTTGAAGTACATACAGTATCCCATGAAGATGGCCCCACATAAGGTGGCTCAAAGCCATTTTTCCAAACCACCATTTTCTCTCAGCTGTCGAGTGTAGAGGGTGGCATTGGTGAGCAAAGGAGATGTTGGCTGCCAACCATCTGATGATGAAGGTTTTTAAAAAAGTGTTATTATTTTTTATATTTTGTACATTTCTGCATTAGGGAGCCACCAAATTATGTGGCATCATGACAAATGAAAACATTTTTAAAATGAAGAGACATACTTAAGTATATGGGGGTTTCTTGTTTTTACGAATTCAGAGGTGCAGAAACAGGCAATTTAGGAAGCTCTTTTTTATGTTTGTATCTATTTGCCTACTAATGCAGATTAGTGATGCAGCACCAAGAGAGTTCCACAAAATTAATAAGCAGGCAGTCATGATACTTGTGTGATAAGGCTGTCTTTTCCATTTGAATATTTCCAAATAAATTGTAAAATGAGGAAAATAATTTATCTTTTATTCTCTTCAAGAGAAAATGCAAAACTAACTTGCTTCCTAAAATGGACACTGTCAAATTAAAATGTTTTATTTTAGCAGATGAATACAGACCTATTGGGAACCCCTGGATATAGCAGTCCTTGTGTCTGAAACATGACAGGATCCCTCTCAACAACGAGATGTGCTGACATGGGTGATCTAGTGAACTCTATTTCAGTTTGAAGATATTTTGCTTGGCAACTAGTGAGGAAGCTGCAAGATTAGTTAAAATTTCAAATCTGCTGTTCTGTGCTTCTATTGCATTTTTAATCTCACTTATTGTGTCTTTAATTCCCATAATCTCAGTTATTTTTCTCCCAAAGTTTTCCAATTTTTCTTTGTTTTCATGGAGTGTTTTCTTTTTTTTTTTTTTTTTTAAAGATTTATTTATTTTATTTTATTTATCCCCCCCTTGCTGCTTGTGCTGCTGTGTCCATTCGCTGCGTGTCCTCTCTGTGTCTGCTTATCTAGCCCTTGCTGTGAGGTCTTGCTGCATCAGCCCACGGCGCCACACGAGACAGCCTACCCTCACAAGGAGGCGCCGGGAAGTGAACCCGGGGCCTCTCATATGGTAAACGGATGCTCTATCCATTGCGCCACACCCGCTTCCTGCCGTGAGGTTGCTGCATCAGCCCACCGCACCACTCAGGCTGGCGTGCCCTCACAAGGAGGCCTTGGGACGCGAACCCGGGCCTCCCATATGCATATGGTAAACGGGGGCTCTATCCACTGAGCCACACCCGCTTCCCATGCAGTGTTTTCTTAATGTGTTTTATTTCTATTGCCATATTGTAATTCAGCTCCATGATTTTATTTAAGATATTTGTATGAACCTCATTGATTAGCTGTTTCAAATACTGTGTCTCATCTGGACCTTTGATTTGTTCCATTGCCTGAGTCATATCTTCCTTTTTTCTTAGTATGGCTTGTGATTTTTTTCCTGAGGTCTTGGCATTTCTCTTGATGCTGTATGTACTCTGATGTTCAATTTCTCTCTCTTGCCTGTGGATTTACTGTTAAGCGATTTTGTGCTACCACTTTTATTTGACTTGGTTTTTCAGTTATTTTCAGTTATTCATGATTGCCCTTCTTTAACTGCTTGCTCATTATTGACTAAGTGCCCAATAATAGGGTGCAGGCCAGTTTCCAAGTGCCTTGTTCAGGTTGGCTGTAAAGGTATTTGCTTGCCTCTTTTATTTATTATTATTCTATTTTCCAGTTTTTCTGGTCTGGCCAGCAGACAGTGATCTTTGGCAGACCTCAGGCCCCAGATGCTAGGGGGTAGTGCATTCAGTGTAACTCCTCAGGTAGGTGGGTGGTGCAGAAGCAATGTCCTCAGGGCTGGTCAAGCCTCAGAAAGAAATTTTCTCAGAGGCTGTTCTCCATCCTTGAATGGCCACACCTTCCATCTTTTTGCTTATTTAGCAACCAGTCTGGGGCAATAGGGAGGGTGTTTGAGAAGGCATATTATCTTTAGCTCCCTGTGGGGCCTCAGGGCCAATAATGTTGCAGCCCTACCCAGCCTTGAATTGTGCAACTCCCTTAATGCAGCATACCAGATTTGCTGGCCAAAATCTGAATTTGTTGTAGGTGGTGCCCTTACTTCTCTGCTTTCTTGGAGAAGAGGACCCCTGCAACCACCTCAGTCCACAGCCACTGCAGTCAACAGCCACTGCACTCCACAGCCACTGCAGTCTGCAGAGTGCTATTTTCTCCATATGTGGGGTGACAGGAGACTGCTGCTGTTTTTGCAGGGCTTTTCAACCAACTGACACCTCTTTCTTTCATTCCTCTCTCTTATAGGTGGTGTCTCACCTTCCCCTGGTGTCCAGAGCCCTAGATTTGATCTCCAGACAGTCTCTACCTGTCCTCTAGCTATTTTTTTTCTGGGAGAGAACTCATCCCTCCACCTCTCTAATCCTCCATCTCCATGGAAGTCCTATAGTATTCTCTTATAAACATTTTTATTTCTGTGAAGTTAGATGTGACATCACCATTTTCCATTCTGATTTTAGTTATTTGATTCTTTTCTATTTTTTCCTCATCAGGGTGGCTAAAGGATTATTGATTTTCTTCAAAGAAACAGCTTTTTATTTTTGTTCCCTCAGTTGTTTTCTAATCTCTATTTCACTTATCTTCACTTTAATCATAATCATTCCTTTCCGTCTGCTGACTTTGGATTTCATTTGCTCTTCTTTTCCTAGTTCCTCAGGATGTAAAGTTAGGTTATTAATTTGAGTTCTTTCTTCTTTTTGAGGATAGATGTTCAAATCTCTAAATTTCTTTCTGGCCACTGCTTTCACTACATCTCATACATTTGGATATGTTGAGTCTTCATTTTTATTTAGCTCTAAGTATTTTCTAATTCCCCTTGTAATTTATTCTTTACCCCATTGGCTGCTTAAGAGTGTGCTGTTTAATTTCCACAAATTTGTGATTTTCCAGTTTTCCTCCTGTTATTGATTTCTAGCTTTGTTCCATTTCAGTCAGAGCAATTACTTTGTATATATAATTTAAAGTTTATTAAATTTATTGAGACTTCTCTTGTGCCCCAACATATGATCTATCCTGGAGAATTATCCAAGTGCATTTGAAAAAAATGTTTCTTCTACTGTTGTTAGATGACGTTTTCCATATATACTCTTACATATAGTTGAATTATAGTGTTGTTCAGGTCTTCTATTTCCTCATCAATATTTTATCTAAACATTCTATCCAGTATTTAAAATTGTGTAATGGAATCACCAAATATTATTACAGAACCATTTCTCCCTTCAATTTTTTTCAGTTTGCCTCATATATTTGGTGGCCTTTTTATTAAATGTATACAGGTTTATAGTTCTTAAATCTTCTTGTTAAATTCACCCTTTTTAAAACTATATAATCCCCATGGTAACCATAAAGAGAATATCTAAAAATCTACACAAAAAGAATTGAGAAGTGATTCAAAATGTCTCATTATTAAAGGACATATAAACAAAAAGGAAGACAATAATGGAGAATAGGAGGGACCAAAAAATTATAAGACTTATATAAAGCAATTAGCAAAAGTGTAGAAGTATCTTTTCTTAATTACCTTAAATGAAAATGGATTCAACTCTGTTTTAGTGTGCCAGACTTCTATAACAAATACAAACAATGAGTTGACTTAAACAATGTGAATTTATTGTTTCACAGCTTCAGAAGTTAGAAAATTGTTTTTTCTTCAGTTTGGTATCTTCCTGGCCCTGGATTGCCACAATCCTGGGGGTTTCTTTATTTGTATCCCAGCCTCACTTCACATGGCAGTGTCCTCTCCTTTCTCTGGGTTCTTGCTTACTTCCTGCTTCTCTCCATAACATTCTTTATTTGAGACTTCCAGTAATATGAATTAAGACCCACTATAGGATTGTGGGAACATGGCTGATGAGTTAGACATATAATTCTTATCTCTCACTAAAACAACAAAGAAAAAGCCAGAGGCTGCCAGGGGGACCTGATTTGGGGCACAGCAAACCAGGCCACTGCTTACCAACTCCCAGAAGATGGAGGGTCAGAGACATGAAAAAGCCAAACAAGTAATCATGAGTTATTAAACCTCCTGGCTGCCAGGAAGTGCTCCCCTACCCTACCCTTGAGATATTAAGTGAGGGTAAAACTCCTGGTGAATTGTATCTGAGAGTACAACAGATGTCTACCTCAATGGGAAGTGTTCTGAGTCATCTAGGAGGGTATTGGACAGGTAGGGAAGCCAGGAATAATCAGGGGTTGCTTACCTCAGTGGCTGGAAATGGCACATATACCCAGTCTCCAAGGAAGACAGACTAGGTGGAGACCCTACCCCCTGATCCAAATGAGAATGTGATGGCAGATTCAAGAGGGGAGAGTGATATTTTGCAGTGAGCTTAGCCAGTGCGGCCCCCCTTGAATATCAGAAGGAACCCCACATTTACAGGGAGAGGGGAGGGGGATTGCCTCAGGCTGGTGGTCACACCCAGCCACCTAGGTAAAGAGAGGAATTACATCAGTGAGAAGGCAGAGACAGGAGGTGATCAGCACAACTCCAGCTGACTGCAGGGGATCTAACTTGACCAAGGGAAAAGGGGCAGATAGACTTGTGAAAGGCTAAACACCCAAAGGACCCAGAATAACTCAGTGAAAGAATTCCTGCCTAGAATATATGAGGTCCTTGGTTTGATTCCTGGCTATTCCTTGAGAAGAGATCCACAAGGTTATAAGGCATCCAACTGCAACTTTATGACAGGGAACACACAGACTTTTTCTTTGTATTAGCTTTTCTTGGATCTTTTTTTTTTTTAATAAAAAAAAAAGGTCATTTTCTTTTATGTCCCTTACTTTACTCTCTAAAGTAAAGCCAGAGTGCTGGCTGCAGGGTGAATGATTGAGGAACAGCAGTAGAATACCTATGCTATTTCTTTTTCATTCCTTCGTCTTTATATCTTTTGATTTCTGTTGTTGTTCTTTCATTCCACCTCTTTTATTTGCTCTCCAAGTTTTCCTGTTTGTATTTCTCCCTCTCTCACTTTTTCTTTGTATACTTTCTCTTTCTTACTTTTTTCTCTCTCTCTTTTCTGTTTTCTTTTCCCTTCTTCTCACCATCACAGCATTTTAATTCATTCTATATATTGTTTCTCTATTCTGTTTCTTGTTTTGTTTTTTCTATTCCACTTTCCTAATCTTATTCCTCTGTGCTTCTTACTCATATTAATCTTTCAATTTCCTAGGTCTTGTACATTTGTTCTCTTACCTTTTGCCATTACCATTACTTTTGTTCTTTTTGTCTTCCTATCTCTTTCCTTTACTCTGGTCCTAATTTCTTTTTCTTTCAAAGGAATATAGGCAGATCTCTCTCACAAAAAATGGCTGAGTGGGGGCAAAATCTTGCCCAAGTGAGCTTATTTTGGGAACCCACAGAGTAGGAGGTTTCAGGGCATCAATTTGGAGGGAACTAGATGAAGAAATAAATTCCTCATGGTGTTGCTGGCATGATTCTTGGTTACTGTATTTCCTCTTCCTTGATTTCCCCTTTTCTTTGTATACCAATGCTATATACCAATGCTATCTCTTTTCCTATCTTCATCATTCTGCCTTCTGCTTTCTGTTGTTGTTCTTACATTCCACTTATGTTTACCCTTCAATTTTTCTGGTTTTTATTTCAACATCCTTTATAATGTTTTCTTTGTTTTATTAACTTTTATCTTTTCATATTTTCTTTTCTCTTTCTCTCTTGTTCATCATACTGGCCTTTAAATTCAGTCTATATACTTTTTTCTATTTGGTTTCCTATTTCATTGTTGGTACCCCACTTTTTTATTCCTATTACTCTACACTGCTTACATGAGTTAAATATTCATTTTCCAATGTCTTAAAGAGTTCCTCTTCTACATTATTATTATCTTTTTACTTTTCTTACATTTTTCTTTTTCTCTATACCTAATATTTTCCTCCAAGGGAACATACACAACAGCAATGAAACAGAATAAGAAGAACAAAGTGGCAAAGAGAAAACTAACACACACACAAAAACAGCAATTAAATAAAACCCTAAAGAAAGAAGCTAATCAACTGAATAAACCCATCAAGATGAAAAGTTGACCAGAGGTCAACAAAAAATTACAAACCATACTAAGAAACAAGAAGACATGGTCCAGTCCAAAGAACAAACTAAAAACCAGGAAGAGGTGCAGAATATTGATAAAGAGTCAAAGCTGTCAAAACAAATATCATGAATCAACTAAGTGAAGTGAAGAGATTAAAGATATTAAGAAGACATGGGAAGGACAGGCAAGATGGTGTCAGTTTAGGAGGGCACTCACTAACTCACTCTCAGAGGATGGCTGATTGGGGACAGGATCCTACCTGAGGGGTCTATGCTGGAGGCATATGGAGTGAGAACCTTGGGGACATTGATCTGGAGGGAGCTGGATGCAGAGGTGGATTGCTCAAGAAAGATCCATGAATTTCCCCCCTGCCTATGGTAGTCAACACAGATGGCTGAGCCACACCCTCAGGAAAAAGGCTGGTTTGAGCCACCACTCCTGCCGGCAGCCTGGTGAGAGGGAGCATTATCTGAGAGTGGGAGGGTTCTGAGAGAAGGTGGATAGGGATTTCCTTTTTGTGGGTTTGGTTGCCAGTACCCCCTCATAGCTTTGGGGAGCAAATAAGCTGCCTTGAAATAACACTAGGCTGAGGGGAGAGGTGAATCTGATGAGGAAGCCTGATTTACCTAACAGCCCAGTGATACTGAGGCTTGGCTCCAGAGTGGGTGGAGTCAGCCAATTTTATCATTCTGCACTGACAAGCATCAGGGCTTCAGCACCCCTGGGGAAGCCAGGAAGTGGGAAGTGCTTGATTAGTTTCCATAAGCATATTTAGGGACCCCTCAGTGAAGGGGGTGGACTAGAAGAG
>JAQZBX010091691.1:0-12359 GCA_029593785.1 Cabassous unicinctus
AAGAGATATGGTTACATAATACCCACCAGAATATCTAAAAGGAAAAAAGAAAATGAGAAAACAAAAAGAAAAAGCAAGAGAAAGGAAGGAAAGGGGAAATAAAATGATAAAGAAAAGAGAAAGAAAAAATAATGAAAAAAAAAACCAAAACCTTAACAATACCAAGTGTTGGCAGGGATGTGGAGTAACTGAGCCTTGCTGGTGGGATTGTAAAATGATACAACCACATGGAAAACAGCTTGAAAGTTTCTTATAAAGTTAAAAATACTCTTACCACATAAGCCATCATTTTCACTCCTAGGTATTTACCCAAGAGAAAGGAAAATATAGGTCTACACAAAGACTTGGACATGAATATTCATAGCAGCATTAGTCACATGTCTGTCAACAGGTGAATAGATAAATTGTGATATAAACATACAGTAGATTACTCATCAATAAAAAGGAATGTACTGTGCATATATATATATACATATATATATAACTGCCTGAATATTAGAAAATATTGAGAGAAAATTGCATGGTTTCAATGATATGAACTCTAGAAAAATCAAACCTAATCTATAATGACAGCAGATCAGTAGTTTCCTGAAACCACTGGTGGGGTGAGAGTAGTGGGTGCATAAGGGCATTGACCGAGAAAGGGAAGAAGGGAACATTTGGGATGACAGAAAAGTTCTATACTTCACTGTGATTGTGGTTATGTAGGTATAGTTTTCCAAGGTCACTGAATAGCACATTTAAAATGTGTGCCTTTGATGGTATGTAAATTATACCTCAATAAATATGACTTAAAATGAAGAACACATTCCCCACTCTAGGACAGTACAACCCTAATGTGTGCAGATGAGCCATCACTGGTTCAGTCACCTGTACTGCCATGGGATATGGGACAGGAGACCCCAGCTCAACACAGGCAAAACTGAACTCATGATATTCCCCCCAGACCTGCTTGTCCTCCACCATTTGCTATTTATTCTCCACATTGTAGTTGGGGGGATCTTTCTATTTTTTAAAGGAAATTTTTATTGAGATAATTGTATAGTCACACGCAGTTGTAAAAAATATAAAGAGATCCCATGTACCTTTTGTCCAGTTCCCCCAGTGGTAATGTTTTGCAAAACCATAGTAAAATATTACAACCAGGGTATTGACATTGATACACTCCATCAGTCTAATTCAGATTTCCCCAGTTTTACTTGTACTTATTTGTGTGTGTATGTCCATTTAGTTCCATGCAATTTTATCACATGTGCAGGTTTGTGTGCCCACCACCAGAGTCAAGATCCTGCATAGTTTCATCACCACAAAGATCCTTGTTTCTCTTTTATAACCACACCACCTCCCTCCTGCCTGATGCCCCCTCTCTGCCCTTTCCCCCATCTCTAACCACTGAAAACAACGCATCTGTTCCCCATTTCTAAAATTTTGTCACTACAAAAAAATGTTATCTAAGGCCAGCATTACCCTGATATCAAAGCCAGTTAAAGACAGCACAAGAAAAGAAAACTACAAACTAATATCCCTAATAGGTATACATACAAAAGTCCTCAACAAAATGCTAGGAAACCAAATCCAGCAGCATATTAAAAGGATTATACACCATGACCAAGTAATTCCAATCCTAAGTATATACCCAAGAGAATTGAAAACAGGTGTTCAAAGAAAAACTCTTATACAAATGTTCAAAGAGTGGAAACAACCCAAATGTCCATCAACTAATGAGTGGATAAACAAAATACCATACCACGGAATATTTTTCAGCCATAAATAGAAACGTACTGATACAAGCTACAAGGTGGAAAGTTGAAAATATTGTTAGGTAAAAATAAATCAGATACAAAAATCCATGTAGTCTATGATTCCATTAGTGGTGACAACTATAAACATTGGGAATATACTGGTAGTCACTGAATTATACAATATTTATGTATGTATGTATGTTGTTGTTTTTTTAGGAGGTACCAGGGATTGAACCTGGGACCTTGTACATGGGAAGCAGGTGCTCAACCACTGAGTTACACCTGCTCCCCTTATACAGTTTAAAATAGTTAAAATGGTGAATTTTTCCCCCTTTTTTAAAAAAAAACCAATTTATTGAAGTATATCATTCATATATGAACATACATAAACTATAAGTGTTCAGTAAACATTGTGAACTTACAAAACAAACATGCATAACATCATACAGGGCTCCCACACATCACCCCACCACAAATACTTTGCATTGTTGTGAAACATTTGTTAACAAATTATGAAAAAGCATCATCAAAGCATTAATACTAACTATAGTCCATATCTTACTCACCTATACATTTTTTAAAGGATTTATTTATCTATTTATTTACTTTTATTCATTTTTACCCCCCCGCCCCATTTTGCTGTTTTTGTGTCCATCTGCCAAGCAACTCTCTGTGTCCATTTCCTGCCCTCTCTTCTCATCCCTCTCCTTGTGTCTTCACTGGGATTCAATCCTCAGAATCTCCAATGTGGGAGAGAGGCATCCCACTGCCTGTGTCACCTTAGTTCCTGGTTTTTCGGCATGTCTCGTCTTGGCTCTCCCTTGTGTCACTCTTCTGTTACATCATCATCTTGCTGTGTGGCTCGCAGAGCCTGGTGGTGCACCTGCACGCGGGGCCTTGCGGCTCACCCACTCGCGGGGCCTGGTGGGCTCACCCGTGCAAGGGCCTAGTGGCCCACGTGCCTCGCCTTCTATATTTTTCTTTTTTTATTTTTACTGGGAGGTCCTGGGGATTGGACCCAGGTCCCTCCATATGGGAGATGGACGCCCAGCCATTTGAGCCACATGCATTCTCCTGCTATATCTCTTAAGGTTGACCAAAGATACCTAGAGTTACAGTCTTTTCCCATACAGGATGGTCATTTAATAAATCAGGCTTAGTTTATCACCAGCATTCTAAAAACCAGACCTAGGGAGAAAAACTAGGTCTGGGAACACATGCATGGTTTCTAAGATAGCAAATGCTTAGCCTACCCTGATTATCACAAAATCAGGACAGCGAGAATATTCGCATTGGTGAATTTTATGTTATGTAAATTTTACCTCAACACAAAAAGTTATATAAGTGGAACCATACAGTGTGTTGGGGGGGATTTTTTTCCCACTCAGCATAATTTCCTGGAGATTAATTAAATGTGTTGCATGTACCAGTAGTTTGCTCCTTTTATTGCTGAGCAGTATTCTTAGTAGAGATGTACCATAGTTTGTTTAATCACTAATCTGTTGAAGGACATCTAGGCTGTCTACAGACTTTACTGTTATGAATAAACCTGCTATGAACATCCATGTACAGCTTTTGTGTGTACATAATATTATCATTTCTCTGGCATAAGTGCCCAAAAGGGTAATTGCTGAGTTGTATTGTAATTGCATGTTTATTTATCTAAGAAACTGCCAACTGTCTTTCAGAGTGGCTGTACCATTTTATATTCCTACCAGCAGTGTATGAATGATCCAGTTTCTCCACATTCTTGCCAAAAATTTGTGTTATCTTTTTTATTTTAACCATTCTAATGGGTATGTAGTGATATCTCACTGTGGTTCTAATCTGCATTTCCCTGATGGCTAGTGATGTTGAACACCTTTTCATGTACTTGTTTGTCTTCCTGTTCAGTGAAGTATCTCCACATGTCTTTTGCTATTTTGCAATTTCATTTTTTTAATGCTGAATTTAGAGAGTTCTTACTATATTCGAGATGCTAGTCCTTTGTCAGATATGTGGTTTACAAATATTTTTTCCCAGTCAGTAGCTTGTCTTTTCATCCTGTTCACAAGAACTTTTATAGAGCAAAACTTTTAAATTTTGATAAGGAATTTACAATTAAAGCAAAGGTTTACTCTTTCCTTTTATGGATTATGCATTGCTCAAATCTCTTTGCATAGCCTTAGATCTCAAAAATTTTCTCCTGTATTTTTTTCCCTAGAAGTTTTATAGTTTTATGTTTTCCATTTAAGTCCATGATCCATTTCATTTAAGGTAGAAGGGTCAGGTCAAGGATTTTTTTTTTTTTTTTGCCTATGGATATCCAATTGCTCCAACACATGTTGAAAAGGCCATCCTTCCTCCATTGAATTGATTTTGAAACTTTGTCAAAAATCTGTTGAGCATATTTGTGTGGGTCTATCTCTGGGTTCTCTATTCCATTCCATTGATCTATCCCTTTGCCAATACCAAACTGTCTTGATTACTGTAGTTATAAATGCCAGGTGATATATATTAGGTAAACCTTAATATTGGGTAGAGTGATTTCCTCCCACTTAGTTTTCCTTTGTCAGAATTGTTTTAGCTAATCTAGAGTCTGTGCCTTTCCATATAAATTTTAGAATAAGCTTGTCTATGTCCACAAGAAACCTCGCTGGGATTTTGATAGAAATTGCGTGAAACCTATAGCAATTGGCATCTTTTATTTGTTGAGCCTTCTAATCCACGAGCATGTTAGGTCTCTTCATTTGATTAGATCTTTATTTCTTTCATCAGCATTTTGTAATTTCCAGCATACAGACACTGTGCAGGTTGTATTAAGTGTAATTTTGGTTTTTAATTTTGGTTTCTGCACATTCATTGTTAGTACATCGATATGTGACTGCTTTTTCTATGCTGGTCTTGTATTCTGCAATCTTGATGAACTCATTTAGTTCTAGGAGTTGTTTTAGATTCTGTGGGATTTTCTATATGGACAATTGTGTCATTGCAAATAGGTATGATTTCATTTATTACTTTCCAGTCTGTATGCCAATTTATTTTTCTTACCTTATTGCAGTGAAAAGAACTTCCAGTTCTATGTTGAGTAAGGTTGTAAGAGCTGACATCTTTGCCTTGTTCCTGATCTTAGGAGTGAAAGCATTCAGAGTATGATAGCTGTAGGATGTTTCGTAGATGTTCTTTATCAAGTTGAGAGAATCTCTTCAATTTCTAACTTGCTGAGAGCTTTTATTGTTCATTTTTTGCTTTTTAAGTTTCTTAACTTAAAAAAAAAAAATTATTTCTCCCCCTGCCCCCCTGCCCCCGCTGAGAGCTTTTAATCATGAATGGTTGTTAGCTTTTGTCAAATACTTTTACTGATTCAATTATTTTTCTTCTTTAGCTGGTTAATATGATGGATTACACTGATTGATTTTTAAATGTTGAACCAGTATTTCATAATCCTACTTGGTTATGGTATATAATTATTTTTTACATTGTTGGATCAAGTTTGCTAATATTTTATTAAGAATTTTTGTGTCTAAGTTCATGAGAGATTTCGGTTACAGGTTTTTTTTTTTTTGAACTGCCTTTATCTGGTTTTGGTATCGGGGCAATACTGGTCTCATAAAATGAATTCAAAAGTGTGTCCATCTTTTAATTTTTGTCAGTCTTGCTAGAGGCTTTTCAATTTTATTGATTTTTGTTTCATTGATTTTCTCTATTGTTTTCCTGTTTTCAATTTCATTGATTCCTACTCATATTATTTCCTTCCTTTGGCTTGCTTAGGCTTTGCTTGTTCCTAATGAAAGCATTTAGTGGTATAAACTTCCTTCTTAGCGCTGCTTTAGCTGCATCCCACATATTTTGATATGTTGCATTTTCATTCAACCCTATGTATTTTTAAATTTCCTTCTAAATTTTCTCTTTTAACTCATGGATTATCTAGAAGGGTGCTGTTTAATTTCCTCATGTATAGAGATTCTCATGTTGCCTTTCTAGTTTGATTCCATTATAGTCAGAGAACATACTCAATAGAATTTTGATTAAATTTTTTTTTTTTTTTTGACTCAGGATACAGCCTTAGTAAATATTCTACAGGTGCTTAAAATATGTATTCTGTTGTTGAGTGGAGTGTTGTACACCTCCGTTAGATTCTGTTGATTGTGCTGTTCAGATCTTCTATGCCCTTGCTGATTTTTTGTCTAGTAATTCTACCAGCTGCTGAGATGGGGCTATTGAAGTCCCTAACTATACTTATGAATTTTTCCATTTCTCCTTTTTGCTCTACCAGCTTTTGCTTCATGTTTTTTTTTTTAAAGATTTATTTATTTTATTTATTTATCCCCCCCCTTGCTGCTTGTGCTGCTGTGTCCATTCGCTGCGTGTCTTCTCTGTGTCTGCTTATCTCCCCCTTGCTGTGAGGTCTTGCTGCATCAGCCCACGGCGCCGCCGCCGGCGTGCCCTCACAAGGAGGCCTCGGGACGGGAACCCGGGCCTCCCATATGGTAAACGGGGGCTCTATCCACTGAGCCACACCCGCTTCCCATTGCTTCATGTATTTTGAGGCTTTGTTTGGTGCATACATATTTAAGATCATTATGTCTTAGTGAAGCAATCCTTTTTTATCATTATGTAATGTTCCTGTTTGTCTCTAATAATATTCTTTGCTCTGAAGGATCCTTTATTGGTATTGTTTTAGTTTACTAGGGTGTAGGGAAAAGGCAGTGTCCTGGGGCTAGTTACAGTGGAGCTATTACCACACTAGACTTGAAAGGTTACTGGAACTCAGAGAGGGCTCCTTGGGAAGAGCTGTGACTTCAGGTTGAGAGATGCTGCCAGCCCGAGACAATTCTTTGAGGAAGGAGCTAGGAGAATAAATACTCCAAACTCAATCTTTTCCCTATCACTGATCTCCTGCGAAGACTCATCTTTGGCCAAACCAAAAGTTGCAAGCAAGAGAGCCAACAGATGATGTGCATATATGTTGCACAGGCATGTAACCAGGTGGGGCAGGGTAGAGAGTGGATTTGGAGAGGTAAATGAAGATATCTGGCACAGCCAGGGTATATTCCAAGTACTTTAGTTATAATAGCTCATTCAATCCTCCCAACAATCCTATGAGTTATTGTTATTCATCATTCCCAGACTGAAAAAAAAAAAACATGCAAGAAAAAAAAATTCAAGAAAACGATGATACTCTCAGAGTTATAGGGAAGATATTGCCTTCATTAAATAAGAACAGGTATGCTTTAAGCATAGGAACAAAAATAGAGAAAGGAAAATCTTTTAGCAATAAAAAACTATGATAGCCAACCCCCTTCCCAAATTAATGGAAAGGATAGAAGATAAAGGTGAAGAAATCTCTTTGAGAGTAAAACAAAATATAAGGAAAGAAAAAATAGGGATGAAAAGATAAGAGTATCTGAAAATCAATCCAGGAGGTTCGAATCAAATCCAGGAGGTCCAAAATCTCTCCGTGGAGTTCCTGAAAGAGAAAACAGAAAATTGTGGAAGGGAAACTATCAAAGCAAAAAATTCCAATTCTCTGACTGAGAAGGCCCACTAAGTATGCAGCACATGGATGCAAAAGACCCATGCCAAGACATGGCAATTGCATAAAACCAGGTGCAAATTTAAAAGTGATTTATTAAGTAACAATGAAAACTATTACCTATTAATAGTTTTCAATCTGTTTCTGCATACAGTATCTCACTTTTCAAATGGCCTGAAGGGTGCACAGTGTCCCCACTTTGGGCACTGACTAGAACATCTGTTGGACGATATTTTTCAAAACTTCCATACATCAGATAGCACAAATTAATATTTAGGTGTGTTTATCTGTGAACCCGTATGTGTAAGTGGACAGCTATTTAGAATGCATGTCGTTTTTTGAACTAAATGACCAGCAGCCAACGAAGAGAGAGCACAGGCTTCCAATTCCTTGCTCTTTCCTCTCAGGTCAATTGATGGACTGCATTGTCTGAGTAGATTTGTGTAGATGACTGATACATCAGCCAGCCTAGTGGAAGGAGATATGATGCTCAAGGATCCCACTTCAAACTCCCTTCTGATACTCCAGTTCTAGAATTCTGTCAATAAACAATATAGCAGGGACTAAATCAATCAACTGCATTAAAAGGGAGGGGATATTCAGTGGCTATTTCCACAATGCAGAGGGGAGTCAGGTGGGAGAAAATCAGCTCGAGTGAAATTGTGTGGTGAGACATTCTGTTTTCCAAAAATATTGCCTTCACTTAATAAGAACTGGAATTTGTAGAAAGTGGACAATGATAGAATGTAAATAAAAAGTTGAACAGATTGTTTACCAACAAGTAGAGGTGAAGTTTCCTATAACCAGAGTCTTTGTTGAAACAGGACTGTAGTTATAAAGAGCTTTGCATTCTTAGCTGCTGGAGACTGTGCTGGGAATGGAAACTAAAGCTGAAATTGGTGGTAACCACAACCCAGAAGCTGAAACCACATTCTAATTTTGCACAAAATTGCTAGTTCTGGCTCTTTTCACTGCTTATCTCTTTGCATTTAGCCTGCAGGGATTATACTTCGCTGTACGTAAAATAACAGCTTGAAAATGGACTGAAGAAAACCATTAGGCCCCAGTCATTTGTACTAACCCACAAAATGTCAGAACAAACATGTTCTAATATATTAGTGAAGATGCATCCTCTAGTATCCCTGGTCAATGCCATACAATCATGAGGAGAAAAAGGGAGGAGGAGGAAGAGAAGGAGGGGAGAAGGGAATTGGCATTTGGGAAAAAAGTTGGATTTATATTTATCTATGTAAATATCTTAACTAATCTGAAAATTCACAGTATGTTGAAGAAAATGGGTGAATTTGCTGGCAGCCTTATGGGGCTAATGAACTACTGAAAACTGGCTACCAATAGCTTAAAAATATTTAGCCTCTTTAACAAAAACTACTCTGTGGAGGAGTAAAACTAACCATCTAAAGTAGATTGAGGTTCTAGTAAGAATTTAAAAAATGAAATTGGCCTTCTATAATTTAGCCTCAACTTCATCAACAGCCGCCTATTTTAAGCAGTGAGATTCAACACTTCTTTTCTATCTTATCACTTGACTTTATACTTATTATGGATTCAAGAAATAGTTGCTAAAAATGAATAAATTAAGCAATAAATGAATAAAGGATGCTACAGAAAATAGATCTTAGAAATATAAGTTCTAAGCAAAAGCTTTGATCGACCAAATCAAAGCATTTATTTTAACTCACATCTTATTTTAAGGTTTGTATTTGAGGACCACAAGCAAAAAGTTCGGAAAGAGCCTCTCAGGGTGAAAACTGAAACCTGACATTTGTAGGGCAAACACTGTACACAAAGGAGACAATATTTTAATGTAATTTATTTGAAATGCTTCCAGAAAAGTTTAAGGCCATTATACAAAAACATTCATTTCATCAATACAACCACTTACTTTCTTCCCATAGGCCAACGCTCGACAGACCTCTTTTCTCAACACTGACTAAAGTGGCCGATGGCTTCTGCAAAGGACAATTCATTCTTTTCCTCACCAAACAACTGCTCTCAGCTTTCCCCTGCTTTTATCTGCAGCAGGTTCACTCACTTGCTAAATCAAGAATAACTTGAGAAATGGAGTTTTAAATAAAATTGTAATAGAAAAAAAATTCACGTTTAAAATCTATAAATACAGGAATATGTTTTACAGGGTAAAATTGACAATATTTTTTGTTTTTCAAAAATAATAAAGTAATATATCTTGTTTTTATATTGATAATCTTGTCACACAGCTTCTTTGAATGTACATGATATATGTACATAATAAAATGACAACATTGTATTGACTGCTTTCTTTTCTGTAAACCTGAAAGACGCAGAAGAGTAAAAAAAAAAAAAACCTTTTTGGCAATAATTTAGAATCATTACTACCAGTGCTGGTGTGGGTAAAATTTTGCACAGGTCATTCTTAATATTTACACTTGTGGGCAGCTTTTTCGTGTATTTAATTTTTTTCAAGGTCTGCAACCGACCCTGCACTGTAAATCAAGGCCGGACAGAGAGGTTTCTAGTTTGGCTAACTGATCCTAATTAATCAGTTAATTAAATTGGCCTCAGGACAATGTAATTATGATTCTGATCACAGCACAGAGTCAGGCATGGCATACCAATGACCCAAAAGCAGAGCAGGCAAACCCAAAGCTCTGGCCTTTCCCATAAAGGCACTGGACCTTGCTTAGTCTCTTTTAATGTTTCTCATATAAGATGATGATGAAGCCCTTCTCATTCCAAATTCTTCCTCTCTGTAAACAGTCACTGATGCAGTCATACTCTTCCCTATCTCTTCATTCACGCTATAAATAAAATATGAGTAGGCGCAGGCAGATGAAACAAAATGAAGATAGGGCTTCTTGGTTTCCCAGCAGGTTTTTCCCGTGTTCTTTAAGTTCTATTCTGATATTTTAGGCTTGCTAAGCCTGCCACCAACTACACAGTGACCTCCTGGTGCAATGTGCATTTCAGCTAAAGCCTCAGAGCTGGCAGCTGCCTTTGTGCTGGTCCTTTTAAGGTCAGACTATTTCATGTGTTATAGATTGCGGCATCATATTTGTATTGGATGAAATTGCAAGGTCAATACAGTGCTTCTTCCTTTGCAAAATTAAGTCTCCACAATCTCCACGGATGTTGTCCAGTCATGCTTTCTGGTTGAATGCCATCGAACTAAGCTCACTCCTGCTTCTCCCTCAACTGCCATCACGAAACACGAGTGAACATCCTCCTACCCTGTTTGTAAGGCCCTCTATATTCCATGCCTTCAGCTACCATGTCAAGAGCTAGAAAGCACTAGAGAAGCACGGAAGGACTCTTCAAGAAACCTATATATAACAGTAGTTTAGAGATTCTTTTCCTTTTTGTTTTTTACAAATCCAGCAGGATAACTGAGAGTAACTTGTTCAAGTACCTCTCCATCTATCCAGACCCTTGTGAAATACAGTACAAGTAAGATTTGCCACACACTCCAGCTTCACAGACAGACTGGCAGTTACAGTACTAGGGACAAAGGTACAGATACAAGAGACTGGGTCAACACGGTCACAAAGTTATTAAAAAGTGCTTTTCCAAACGGTTCCATGTGTGGAATGCAAATACTGTACAGGTAAGACACAGGGTAACTTCCAGGAAGTACACATGCTTCTGTCAGACATCGCTTTCTATGTGTCTGCTGTTCCCACAGGAAGAGTCTGTCTGTTCCATGCGCTCACAGTCGAGGCTGACCTCACTTGTGTCCATACTACAGTCTGACTCGCTGTCAGATTGGTCCATCTGCTCAAGTTTTGTTTCTCCCTGTGGCTCGCCGCTCCCCCCGGTGGCGGGGTTTAGGAATGGCTCCTCCGAGTCAAGCACCCCAGCCTGCCCGGCAGCGCACAGAACCGTTTCTTTGGCTTGACGAATACAGTTGAGCCACTGCTGTTTGTTGAAGGTGTCGTTGGCTTGTAGTGAGTGGGTCTGGCTTTGGGATCCATTTTTGAAACTTACTCTGAAGAAGTTTTTGACTAGAAATGAAAAATACATGGGGAAAAAAAAAAAAAAAGAGTCAACGGGATAAGTATTGCCCTGGACCAACGATAACACACAGTGACACAAACCCCCAGGGCCCATGGCAGACTTCACTAATCGATTGCAAAATGTTTTTCCACTGATCCAGGACATGGCTCAGCTCCACCCGCCAGCTAACCATTCATCAACCAGAGGTGACAGAGGTCGAGGTCCGTTGTTCTCAGAAGCTAGTAAATGGATATCAGTGTGGAATAACTAAGTCTTGGGTTTCACAGGACCCCAGTGTATTGATTACCAAACCTGGCTGCATATTGAAATCCCCGAAGAAGCTGGCTACAGATCCCTAGGCCCACTCCTGGAGATTCTGACTCAAAAGGCCTAGTCAGGCCTTTAATTAACCTGTAATTTTTTTTTTTTTTATTGTTGGTAAAAATCAAAATTTTTCACAATACATACCAATATTTGTAAAATGATATATAAATACATATGCATATATGTGCATTTGCTTACATAAATGTTATTTTATGTATATATATATGTATATATATATATATTTTTTAAAGGTGCTTAGATTACCTAATTATTACTCAGAAATTACAGGGATTCCCATGTTCCCCACCTCCCACACCTCCCACAACATCCCACACCAACATCCTTCATCAGTGTGGCACATCACCCACAATGGATATACGCATCCTGGGGCCTTGCCACCAAGCAAAGACCGCATTTTACATCATAGACCACCCTCTCTCCCACACAGTTCTGCGTGGTATATGCTGATGCAAAATGGCCTACATCTGTTGCCGCAACGCCACTCATGACAACCCCCAAGTCCCGAAAAAGCCCCTGTATTTCAACTGCCCCTCCCCTCCCTGCCCCGAAAATGTCCATTGGCCACTGTCTACACCTCACTGTTAAAATTTCTTCCATTGCTTGAATCACAATATACGACAGAACACCACCAAGTCCATTCTAGTCCATAGCTCTTCCCCCAATCCTGGGTAGTTTGGGATGGTGAAGTCCACTCCACCTCCAAGAGAGAGAATGCATTACCTTCCCCCCAACGTGGGACATGACTCCTGGGGATGAGCCTCCCTAGC
>JAQZBX010091692.1:0-12360 GCA_029593785.1 Cabassous unicinctus
TAGTAATGATAGTTTTTAAAATAACATATAAAGTACAAAAAAATTAAAAATTAAAAAAATTAATGATAAATTTTTTTTTTAGAAAATATGTCTTTCATCACTGTAAAATCTGTTGTCTTGTATGTGTAGAGAGATTTTCTTCCATATCTTCTCCCAATGTCTTTTTTTTTTTCATTTTATCATCAAAGAAGCTTTAGGTTACGTAAAAGTCACGTAGAGAATATAGGGGTTTCTCATACACCCAACACCCTTCCCATTTCCCATTTTCCCATCTCCTCTATTAATAGCATTTTACATATGGGTGGTATATTTGTTACAAATGATGTACAAATATTGAAACATTGCTACTGATCATGGTCAAAGGTTTACATTATGATTTACATTTTGGACCATACACTTTTATAAATTTTGATGACATTTACAATAGCCAATATCCATTATTGTGAGATCATGCAGAACAATTATAATGCCCTAAAATGTTCTATGTTCCATTTATTCTATTCTTCCCTCCTCCTCCTCTGAGGACCTATGGTAACCACTAAGTTTAACTTTTTGAAGAATAAAATTCATAATTACTTGCAATAATATTGAAGGCTTAACATATTGGTCTGTTTTCATTTATTAAGCACTACCTATGTTCTCGGAAGACTCTTGCCCCTCTATTTGAGAACACAGCAGGACTCCCCAGGAGGGGAGCTTAATATTTTCTTGTTTATTATATGGGTCTCCATCCTATGAAAAGATGAACACTTACATATTCCATAAAAGACTGCCACAGGTGCACCCTGTCCTGTATGTACTCCTCCACATAAAACACCCTACACCAGTAATCCTCCCCTGCTATAATTGACAAAAGAACATTCCCAACATGGTAGTGTTAACCACAGACCTGCAAATCCCCAGAGTTCACATGCTCCTTCCCCCGACCCTCTCCCCAGTTCCATGTATAGTCCAACTCAAAACCCACACCCTACACCCCTCACAGATCAGCACCAATAGTATCACTGCTCCACTGCCACACCAATCCAATACACAACTACCCTCTTCCAACTTATCATAGATTTTTCCTATGTGGGCCTTGGCTCATAACCCTCTACTCCTTTTCTGTCTTCTGTAAACCTATCTTCCAGACACTGGCTCTGTGAGTCTGCTCAAATTATTTAATTCATATCAGTGAGGTCATATAGTATTTGTCCTTCAGTGGCTGGCTTATTTCATTCAACATAAAACCTTAAAGATGAATCTATATTTTCCTGTATGTTAATATGGCACTCCTTCTTACAGTTCAGTAATATTCCATTGTACGTTTATACCACAATTTGCTTATCTATTTATCTGTTGATCACATTTGGGTTGCTTCCAACTTTTGGCAATAGTGAATATTGCTTCTGTGAACATTGTTGTGCATATATCTGTTTGAGTCCCTGATTTCCATCCTTCTGGGTATATAACCAGTAGTGGGATTGATGGATCATATGGCAGTTCTATAGTTAGCTTCCTGAGGAACCACCAGACTGTGTTCCACAATGGATGGAACATTCTACATTCCCACCAGAAGTGGATAATGCCACTATGAGCATTGGTGTGCATATATCTGTTCGTGTCCCTGCTTTCAATTCTTCTTGATATATACCCAGCAGTGGGATTGTTGGATCATATGGTCCTTCTACATTTAGCTTTCTGAGGAACCACCAAACTATCCTCCACAAAGGATGCACCATTCTACATTCTCAACAGCAGTGGGTAAGTGCTCCCTTTCCTCCACATCCTTTCCAAAACTTGTAGTCCTCTGTTTTTTTTAATAGCTTCCAGTCTAATGGGTGTAAAAGGATATCTTATTATAGTTTTTGTTTTCATTTCCCTAATAGAAATTGATGTTGAGCATCTTTTCATGTAGTATTAGCCATTGTATTCCTTCTCCATAGAAGAGTCTATTCAAATCACTTGCATATTTTTTAAATGGATATCTGTCTTTTTCTTTGAGATGTAGGGTTTCTATATATGCTGGATATAAGTACCCTATCAGATAGATGGTTACCAAATATTTTCTCACATTGAGTAGGCTGCCTTTTCACTTTCTTAACAAACTCCTTTGAAGCTCAAATATTTTCTTTAATTTTGAGGAGGTCTCATTTATCAATTTTTTCTTCTGATGCTAGGGCTTTGTTATTAAAATTTATGAAACCGTTTCCTACTAGAAGATGTTGTAGGTGCTTCCCTACATTATCTTCCCAGAGATTTATTGTATTGGCTCTTATATTTAGATCTTTAATACATCTTGAGTTGATTTTTGTATAGGGCATGAGATGGTGATTCTCTCCCATTCTTTTGAATATGGATATCCAGTTCTCCAAGCACCATTTGTTGCAGAGGTCATTCTCTCCCAGTTGAATGAGATTTGTTGACTTGTCAAATATCAGTTGACTGTATATGCAAGTATCTATGTCAGAACTGTTAGTTCTGTTCCATTGGTTACTATGTTTATCCTTGTGCCAATACCATCCATTTTTTTTAACACTGCAGCTTTGTAGTATTTTTTTATTTGTACATTTTATATTTTTAAAAGATACTTAGATTACATAAATGTTGCATAAAAATATAGGAAATCCCCATGTGTCCCACTCCCTACACCCCCCACATTTTCTCACATTAACAACATCCTTCATTTGTGTAGTACATTTGTAACAATTGATGAACATATTTTGGGCCATTGCCACTAAGTGTGGATTATAGTTTACCTTGTAGTTTACACTCTCTCCTGCTGAATATTGTAAGTTTTGAAAAGATATATAATGGCCTGTATCTGTCTTTGCAATGTCATTCAGGACAATACTCAAGTTTAGAAAGTGCCCCCATATTACACCTGATTTTCCCTCTCCCTCCCCTCAGAACATCCAGTGTCCACTGCCTCCATATCAGTGATAAAAGGTCTTCCATTGCTCAAATCATAATAAGTCTATAGTAGAATACCAGTAAGTCTACTTTAGTCCATCGTTCATTTCCCAATCCTGAGGATTCTAGGATGCTGATGCTCACTCTGCCTCTAATTGACAGTAGGGTTAAATCCCATGAGACAGATGGATGGAACTATCTTGCTTGTTGTTGCAGATTCTCTCTTTCCCTTGGGATGGTTGTTCATCATCATCTTCTTGTTAGTTGTCCTGACTGAGTCCAATGAACTGGAATTTAGGTGGTGCAACTCTGTTGAGATTCAGGGCTCAGCTTGCACATGGACAAGCCAAAGATTTAAGTCTTTTCGACATACAACTATCAACTCCATTACTAACTATATGTTCAAACAGAAGGGGCTGAAGAGCCAAATATAGGGAAATTACAATTGAGTCTAACTCTGTCACACTTCTAAACATAAATTCCCAAGTAGTGTCCACTGACAGTGCACCAAAATCCTGTGCTGTCCACCTTGCCCATAGTGTTTGTATGTCTCCAGAGCCCCCAGAAGCCCTGCCTTTTGAGCCAATATTTACTTTGGCAGTTAATGAGATCCTTGTGAATTGTGCAAAAGTGTAGCTTCTGGAATGATGTCCTGACTCACTTTGACGTCTCTTAGTCATTTAAACTCATTTGTCTTTACCTTTCTTTCCTTTTGGTTGAGGCCTTTTTTCCAGTTGCATTGTTAGTTCCTGCTTGGTGGTAATTCCTCAGTGCCAGGGAGGCTCATCACTGGGAGTCAGTTCCATGCTGAGTTCAGCTTAGAGAGAGGCCACATTAGAGCAACAAGGAGGCTCTCAGAAAGTAACATTTAGGCACCCTAAATACTAGGCTAAATTTTTATTTCAAAAGTAAAGTTTCATAAGTACAGTCATCAGTATCAAGGACCTGTCAATGGTCCATCCTTCTTCACTAGTCACTGCTCCTGTACTTGCGGGACACTTGCTGTCCCATTAGATGATGTGGGATTTTATACACTTTCAATTATTGTGTGAATCTCCAACCACTGTGACAATGCCCCCTGAACACTTGAACACATTTATATGCTTTATAGGTATGCCAAAGGTGAGCCTCCTCCCATGCATCTCCCATCACTGACACCCCACAATAATGATCCTCTGCTGCCTCAGTTGTAACTGTGGTTTCAGATGAGAAATTAGTTCTTCATTTTATTGACCTTCCCTTATTTGTGATGGATCTCTTTTCTCTTCCTGCTTTCACTATTCTTTGTTAGTCTTGACCTTTGGACAATTTGAAAAGAATGTGTCTTGGGGAAGACCTGTTATGATTTATACAGTTTGGGGTGCACTCTTCTTCCTAGATATATACATCTATGTCCCTCAAAAGAGTTGGGAAATTTTCAGCCATTATTTCCACCAACACTCCTTTACCCTCTTTCCCTTCTCTTCTCCCTCTGGAATGCCTGTAATGTGTACATTTGTAGGTTTCTTGTTGTCATTCCAATCCTTTATTCCCTGCAGGATTTTTTTTTTAACTTCTTATCTATCTGTTCTATTTTCTGTTTGATTTCAGATGTATTGTCTTTGACATCACTTATTCTTTCCTCTTTCTGTTCATATCTCCTGTTATGTGCTTCAAATGTGTTTTTGATTTCTTGCATTAGGCCATTCATCACCATCATATCCGTTTTCTTTTTATGTATCTTTAAAGTTTTCAGTATATTCCTCCAGTGTCTTCTTAATATCATTTACCTCTTATTTCACTTCATTATGTTGATTCATGATATTTATTTGGACATCCCTGATTAGTTGTTCCACATACTGCATCTCCTCTGTTTTTAGTTTCTTCATTATACTGGGTCATGTCTTCCTGTTTTTTGGTATGTCTTGTAATTTTTTCTTGGTGTCTAGGCATTTGTTTATATTGATGTGCTTATTTGGTTTCTACTCTACGGTTCTCTTCTCTTTCTACCCTACAGTTTTATTTTATTGGTTTTTTGGTGTGTGTGTGTGTGTGTGTGTGTGTGTGTGTGTGTGTATGTGATAAGGTTCTTTCTTGACACTTGATTCCTTTTGTTCTATATACTTGCAACTGCCTGTGTTCCCTGGAAAAGATATTAGGAACAGAGAAAAGAAAAGAGATAAGAAGAGCAAAAGAATAATATTAATAAAAATAAAAAACAAGGTAGAAGATGAACCATAAAATTTTAAGAAAATAAATAAGTAAAATGAGTAAAAAATTAAAAAGTAAAAGGAATTAGAACAAAAAAAGGTGGAACAGAAAAAATGAAACAAGGAACAAAATAGATGGAAAAAAAGATTATAAGATGAGAAGAAACAAAAAGAAAAAGAAAAAAGTCTTTTTAAAAAGGCCAAAGAAGAGAGGAAGAGTGAAAGAAAAACTACAGAAAACAGAAGATAAGAAAATGAAGGAAAGAAAAGAAATAAATTAGGGAAAAAAATAAAATGAAAATAAAGAAAGGAAAGGAAGGGGAAAGACAAAAAACACGAAACAAAACAACAACAACAACAACAAGAAAAAATAACAAAATAATAAAGTAAAAAAAACAGGAAAAACAGCCTTCCCTCTTAAGACCCTAAGGAGCTTCTGAGGCTGCCTGTGCTCATCAATCACCCTTATGCATGCCCTCTGCTGGTGATGTACCATGATTTAGCAAAAAATATATAGGGAAAAAAGGCAGTTATAAAAATAAAAGAATAAAGAAATAACAGATTCAAGAAAAATTAGAACAAGTAATTATCTGTCTGCATATTCCTTGACATAATGTGCCACCTGGGTACCTGATAACCTACTGGATCACTCTCATGATCATTTCTCTAAGGAGACCCAGGAACCAAACCAGGGGCCTTGTATGTGAAAGGCAGGGATTCCTCCACTGAACTACCCTGGTTCCACAGCTTAAGCAGGCTTCAGAAATCTTATCTGGCTCTATCAGCCCCATTTCCTTCAGGTGGGTTAAGCTTTTATTTGCCAAGCTGGGCTAAACAGCTGTCTCCATCCCATCTTTACCTTATTTCCTCTCTCTTCCAGGTAGGCTGTTTGTGATTGCCTGCCTGACCAGATCTCTCCTCCCCTCTTTCTGCAGATGCCTCAGTGCCAGTTGGCCAGGGACCCCCCTAGATTCAAAGGGGGCTCATTTGGCCAATCTCACTGTAAAGAAAGCACTCTCCACCCTCTGCCACATGCATCTTGCTCCTAGGGAATGCTCTATCCCAATCTGTTGGTTGCAGTGATTCAGGAGCTTTACCCAGGCAATTTGCCTTGAGGTTGGGGTGTGTGTGCCATTTCCAGCCATAGGGGTGTGTAACTCATGGTTTTCCATTGGCTTCTTTATCTGTCTAGTTCCCTCCTCGATGAGGCATAGCACTTTCTTGTTCTATATATGTCCAAAGCAGCTCCCTTGGATAGCTTTTTGCCCTTCCTCCATTCTTTTTTCTGAGGGAGTTGGATTCAGCTTACTTAATTTGATGCTATTTTCCTGGAAGTCCTCTACACTGACTTTAGTAGAAATAAAAGTCTTCAAAAAGCAATCACAAGTCAAGAGATGGAAACAGTCATCAAAAGCCTTCCAAAGATGAAAAGTCCGGTACCAGATGGCTTTACAGGTGAATTCTATGAATCATTCAAAGATCAAATAACACTGATCTTGCTCAAGCTCTTCCAAAAAAATTGAACAAGAAAGAATGCTACCAAACTCATTCTATGAGGCCAAAATCACCCTACTACCAAACCAGATAAAGATACTATGAAAAAAGAAAATTGCAGACCAATACCTCAAGTGAATATAAATGTAAAGAGCCTCAACAAAATGCTTGCAAACAGAATTCCAAAGCACATTAAATGAATTATATACCACAATCAAGTGGGATTTTTTCAACGTATGCAAGGGTGGATCAACACAAGAAAATCAGTTAGTATAATAAACCACTTTGATAAATTGAAAATGCAAAGTCACATTTTCCTCTAGATTGATGCAGAAAAGGCATTTGGCAAAATAGAGAACCTTTTCTTGGTAAAAAAGAAAAAATCTTCAAAAGATAAGAATATAAGGAAGTTTTCTCAATATGGTAAAGTTCATATATGAAAAACCTACAGGTATAATTGTACTCAATGGTGAAAGACTGAAAGTTTTACTGCTGAGATAAGGAACAAAACAAGGGTGCCCACTGTCACCATTATTATTCAATATTGTGCTAGAAGTTCTAGCTAGAGCAATTAGGCTAGACAAAGAAATAAGAGTCACCCAAATAGGAAAGGGAGAAGTAAAACATTCACTATTTGCTGATGACATGATGCTATATCTAGAAAATCCTGAAAATTCCACAACAAAGCTACTAGAATTAATAGATGAGTTCAGCAAACTGGCAGGATACAAGATTAATACTCAAAAAGCAATAGCATTTTTATACACTACTGATGTTCAATCTGAGAGCAAATTGGAAAAAAAGTTCCATTTATAATAGCATCTAAAGTAATAAAATATTTAGGAATTAACTTAACCAAGGACATAAATGACCTGTATTCAGAAAACAACAAACACAGCTAAAAGAATCTGAAGAAGAATTAAATAAATGGAAGGGTATTCTGTGTTCATGGATGGGAAGATTATCATTTAGATGTCAATTCTATCCAAACTGATTTACAGATTGAATGCTATCCCAATAAAAATCCAAACAGCATATTTGCAAAAATCAAGAGACAATAATCAAATATACTTGGAAGGATAAAGAACCCCAAATAGCAAAATAATATCTTTAAAAAGAAGAATGAAGTTGGAGGGCTTTCACTCCCTGATTTTAAAATATATTGCTTATCTGCAATGGTAGTTCATTGGGCTCACCCAGGACAACTAACAAGGAGGTCAGGATGGACAACTGCCATATCAAGGAAACAAGAAAACCTACAACTGCAAGCAAAGGAGTCCCATCCTTTGGCTGTTTGGGATCAAAGCTCCCTCTCAGTTAGAGGTAGAATGGATATCACCATCCCAGATTCCTCAGGATTGGAGAATGAACTATGGGCTAGAGTGGACTTACTGATATTTTACTGTAGACTTATTGTGATGCAACAATGGAAGAAATTACAATGTTGATGTGGAGGCAGTGGCCACTGGAGTATCTGAGGGCAGGGAGAGGTAAAAACAGGTATAATATGGGGGCATTTTTGGGACTTGGGAATTGTCCTGAATCACATTGCAATGACAGATATAGACCATTATGTATCTTCCCATAACCTACAAAATTGTGTGTGAGAGAGTGTAAACTACAATGTAAAGTACAATCCATGGTCAGACACAATGCCTCAAAATGCATTTATCAATTGCAATGAAAGTACCACACTAATGAGGGATGTTGTTTATGTGGGAAAATCTGAGAGGTATGGTGAGTGAGGCATATGGGAATCCCTATATTTTTTGTAACATTTATGTAATCTAAGTATCTATCTATCTATCTATCTATCTATCTATCTATCTATATAACAAAAAAAAACAAAAACAACATGGTACTGGCATAAGGACAGACAGATTGACAAATGGAACCAAAACAAGAATTCAGAAATCGACACATCTGTAGTCAAGTGATTATTAATAAGGTAATAAGGTTCTTAAGCACACCCAGCTGGTAGAACTCGATACCCACGCAATACCCATATCTAAAAGAAAGAATGAGGACCCCTATCTCACACCTTACACAAAAATTAACTCAAATGGATCCATGACCTAAATATAAAAACAACAGCCATAAAATTCCTAGAATAAAATGTTGGAAAACATCTTCAAGAACTTGGGCTAAGTGGTAGTTTCTTAAACCTTACACCCAAAGCACAGGCAACCAAAGAAAAAATAGATAAATGGGACCTCCTCAAATTCAACACTTTTACACCGCAAAGAACATTGTCAAAAAGGTAAAAAGGCAGCCAATTCAATTGGAGAAAATATTTGACAATAACATACCTGATAAGGGTTTAAAATCTATGATCTATAAGGAGAACATACAAATCAACAATAAAAAGACAAAGTGTCTGATTAAAAATATGCAAAAGAGTTTAAAAGACAACTGTCTAAAGAAGAAATACAAATGACAAAGAAACACATGTAAAAATGTTCAACATCACTAGCGATTAAGGAAATGCAAATAAAAACTAAAAAAATGAGGTATCTTTTCACACCTATTAGACTGGCCACTATTAAAAAGTTGGAAAACTGTAAATATTGGAGAGGATGGGGAGAGATAAGAATGCTTATTCACAGTTGGTGGGGATGCAGAATGGTACAGACACTGTGGAGAACTGCTTGGCAGTTCCTAAGAACATTGAATATAGATTTTCTATGGGATCTGGCAATGCCATTGCTAGATATATACCCATAAGAACTGAGAGCAGTGACATGAACAGACATCTGCACACTGATGTTGATAGCAGCAATATTCACGAGAGCTAAGAGTTGGAAACAACCCAGGTGTCCATCAACTGATGAATGGATAAACAAAATGTGGAGTATACACACAATGGAATATTATGCAGTGGTAAGAAGATATGAAGTCATGAAACATCTCACAACATGGATGAGCTTGGAGGACATTATTTTGAGTGAAGCAAGCCAGATACAGAAGTACAAATACTCTGTGATTGCACTATTATGAATTAAATATATTATGTGAAATATAAATGTATTGTGTGAGATATTAATATGGGTAGAATTGCATATATAAGACCATTTTTCTTAGAAGCTGAATAAATGTAAGTTAATACTATAGAATGTTAATAACAGTAAAAAAAAAAAACACACTAAAATATTATGCTAAGTGAAGGAAACCAGACACAGAGTACTACATCTTGTATGATTCCATTTATATGAAATGTAAATGTAAATCAATTTTTGAAAATCAAGATTAATGGTTATATAGATCTGAAAAGGAATGCTAAGGGGTGTGGAGTCTTTCTTTTTGAAGTAATGAAATTGTTCTAAAATTTTTGAGACGTTGATTGTAAAACATTGTGAATATACTAAAAGTCATTGATCAGACATTTTCCATAGAATAGTCAGAAACAGCAGCTATGGACAGTGGGGAAAGCAGAGAGAGATTGAAAGGTGAGGAATTTTCTTCAATGGTTGTCTGTTTTTGTGCTTATTATTATTATTATTATTGAAAAAATGAAAATGGTCTAATAGTGATTGAAGTGCTGAGCACACATCTATGTGACTATACCAAATAACTTTGATTATACACTTGAATGAATTGTATGCTTTATTAATATGTATCAATAAAATAGATTTGTTTAAATTTTTTTAAAAAATTGAAACAAGAATATAATTTAAAAAAGAAGAAACTTGGGGAATATATTGAAGAATTTGTAAACATATGTAAAAAGATAATGGATCTGATATGATGAATGGCACAATGTAAGAAATCAAAAATACACTGGACACACATAACAGCAGATTTGAACAGGCAGTGGATAGGATCAGCAATATTGAAGACAGTACATCTGAAATTAGGCAAATGGTAGAAGAGTATATAAAATGATAGAAAAATACAGCATGGACTTAGGGGTTTGAATGACAAAATAAAATGCACAAACATATGCATTATAGGCATACCAGAGGGACAACAGAAGGGAAAGGGCATGGAAGTAGTGTTAGAGAACATAATGGCTGAAAATTTACCAACTGTTTTGAGGGACATGGACATACATGTCCAGGAAGTGCAATGCACCCCAAATAGCTTAAATCCTAACAGACCTACCCCATGACATGTATTTATCAAATGTCCAATGCTCAAGACCAAGAATACTGAAAGCAGCAAGAGAAAGGAGATCCATCACATACAAAGGAAGCTCAATTAGAGGAAGTGCTTATTTTCTATCTGAAACCATGAGGGCAAGAAGTAACTGGTATGACATAGTTAAGGTGTTAAAAGAAAAAACTGTCAGCCAAGAATTCTGTATTCAGGAAGCTGATATTCATAAATGAGGGAGAGTTGAAAATATTCACAGATAAACAGAAATTAAGAGAGTTTGTCAACAAGAAACCCACCTTTCAAGAAATACTAAAGGAAGTTCTGAAGTTTTAAAGGGAAAACAGGAGAGAGAGAGAGTTGGAGGAGGTTATAGGAAGGAAAATGCTTGGTACAAATAACTAAAAAGATAAAAAGAGAAATAAAAACAACATACGATATGTATGAAAATATATTAGAAAATATGACTAATTTAAGTAATGCCTTGACAGTAAAAATTGAATGCTAATGTTTAAACTCTCCAAACAAGAGACACAGATTGGCAGAAGGGTAACAGGAGTATGACCTATTATGTGCTGTCTACAAGAAACTTACCTTAGATAAATGGATGCAAGAAGATTGAATGTGAATGTTTGGAATACAATTTTACATGCAAACAATAACAAAAAAAGGTGGGAGTAGCTATACTAATATCAGACAAAATAGACTTTAAATGCAAAGTTATTGTAAGAGACAAAGAAGGACACTATATATTAATGAAATGAGAAATATATCAAGAAGAAAGAACAATCATGAACATTTATACACCTAAACAGGGCACCTCAAAATACATGAGGCAAATATTAGAAAACCTAAGTGGGAAATATATGCATCTACAATTATGGTGGGGGACTTTAATACACCATTATCACCATAAGACAGAACATCTCAGCAGAGGATCAATAAAGAAACAAAAACCTTGAATGACATGTTACAGAATCTAGGCATAATAGACATATACAGAGCATTATACCAAATATAGCTGGATATAGATTCTTCTTAAGTACACATGGATCATTCTCCAGGATAGACCACATACAAGGCCAGAGAACAACTCAACGAATTCAGAAAGATTGAAATTATACAAAGTAATTTCACTGCCCACAATAGAATAAAGCTGGAAATCAATAAGGGACTGAGAACAAGATTAGGCACTCTTATAAAATTAGTGGTTTAGGATGAAATTGCAAAAGAAATCATTAACTACCTTGAAATGAATGAAAATGACAACACAACATATCAGAACCTATTGGATGCAGCAAAATCAATGCTGAGAGGAAAATTTCTAGCCATAAATTCTTATATTAAAAAAGAAGAAAGAGCTAACATCAAAGTCCTAAGTGCATACTTGAAGGAATTAGAAAAAGAACAACAAAATAATCCCAAAGCAAGTAGAAAGAAAGAGATAACAAAGATTAGAGCAGAGTTAAATGAAATTGAAAATCAGAAAGCACTAGAAAAAATTAACCAAAAAAAAAAAAAAGGTGGTTCTTTTAGAAGACTAATATAATTGGCAAACCCTTAGCTAGACTAATAAAGAAAAAAAGAGAGATAATGCAAATGCATTATACTATAAATGAGGAAGGGGATATTGCCACTGATTCCACAGAAATTAACAGCATCATAAGAAAATACTTTGAAAAATTGTATGGTA
>JAQZBX010091693.1:0-12358 GCA_029593785.1 Cabassous unicinctus
CATTGCTTGAATCACAGTATGTCTACAACAGAACACCACCAATTCCACTCTAGTCCATAGCTCCTCACCCCATCCTGAGTGAACTTGGAAGGTGATGTCCACTCCACCTCCAAGTGAGAGAGGGCTTATATTCCATGGATATAGTGGATGGGATTATCTTGCCTTCAGCTGCAGGCCCTCTCCATTCCCTGGGATGGCACAGAAGTACTTTAATATCTGATTGCATTACATCAAGTGGGTATAATGTTGATTTGTCCCAATATTAATGATTCTAAAAATAATCAATTGTTTTGGTGATATCGATCAGGGCTACAAACTGTGAAATTGTGTAAAGTTACTATTTTCCCTTTTTAAATAAGAAGTAATTTGTGGGGAGAAATTTTAAGACTATGTAAATGTCTGTTTCATATCATACTTCTATCTTCCTTCTATATTTAGTTATTTATTTATTCATTGGATTTCTACTGTATGTAAGAAAGAGATTTCACCTTTCTTCCATGTAGTAATATGCTCATTTACTTATTTATGTCAGTAAGGACCACAGTTTTCATTTTATATAATTACTGCTATTATTATTTTTTCTAAAATTCAGCCCTTAGGAGCTCTTTCTACTTGCCTCCTATGCCTCAACCTTTCAGAACTTACTTTCTGTTACAATGGGATATTGCAAGCTCTTCTTATACATTACTTCTCTCAGCCCTAGAGTCAGTATTTTATTTTTCATTTTTAAAGAATCTTAGATTAAATAAATGTTACATAAAATATATAGAGGATTCCCATATACCCTACCCCACATACACTTTCCCTTCTTAACAACATCCTTCATCAGTGTTTTATCCAAAGAACTCTGGTTCCTTTTAGTAGAGAATGATATGCAGAAATCAAAATCTGCAAACTAGGTGTGCTCATTGCTAATGGTGTGCAAATGCTTCTAGCTTCTAGGCCCTCTCACTGGAGAGATACATCTCTATGTAACTCTATCATCTGTAATTATGTTTCATCTGTATATCTATATCACTAATACCATTTATATACACCTATATATATCCATCTCTACATAAACACACATACTTATTATTTAATTTTAAACAAGCATACTGCTTATATATATATATTAAAAATGAAAAATTCAAAATTACACTTATGATTCTAATCCAAGGTATCATAGTCTATTACATACCCATTTACATAAATTTGTAACTGCCTTTTCCAGTATGAAAATAATGGTTCTCATTACCCTGAATATATTAAGACATTTTATCAATCATAGAATACCCAAAATTAGTTCAAAATTGCTCACTTAGTAAACCTATCAAGTTTATTTTTATTTATAAATCTTTTCTTTCTCATGAAAAATGAACATGGAGTGCATATTATTTATTTAATGTTTGAAAACAAATCAGCCCCAAATGAAGTAACTTAAAACAGCAGTAATCACTTATTATCCCTCATGGTTTCTGTGGTTCTGGAGTTCAGATGTTTGGTTGGGCAGTTTTGGTTCCACATCTCATGAAGTCTCAATCAGATGTTTGCTGAGTCTGCAGTCCTCTCAAGTTTGACTGGACTGGATGATACACTTCAATGTGTCTCATCCACATGGCTATTAATAGGAGGCATCATTTATCTACAAATGAGCCTCTCCACAGAACTACTTGAGTGTCCTCATGGCATGGGGCCTGGGTTGTTCAAAAGAAAGTGATCCAAAAATCAAGGTGGAAGTTACAATGCTTTTTTTCTTTTAATTAATTTTTTATTTTGAAAAGCTTTATATTGCATAAATATTACATAAAATGATAGGAGATTCCCATATTCTCCACCCCTTCCCCCTCTCACCCTTTCCCATATTAACAAGATCTTTCATTAGTGAGGTACATTTGTTAAAATTGGTGAACCATAACTGAAGCATTGCTAATAACCATGGACTCTAGTTTATATTACAGTTTACACTCTGCCCTGCACAATTAACCCTAATCTTGAAATGTTGCATGCAAATACTTCTAATGTATTCTGTTGGTCACAAAAGTCAGCCCTTATTCAGTGATGGAAGGACCAGTAGGCAAGGATCATTAGAAGTCTTTTTTTTTTTAATAAAAATTTTTAAAGATACTTAGATTACATAAATGATACACAAAAATTACAGGGATTTCCATATGCCCCACCTCCCACACCACCCACATCCTCCCACATAAACATTTTTCATTAGGGTGGCACATCACCTGCAATGGATATACACAGCCTGGGCCTTTGCCACTAAGCATGGACCATAGTTCACTTTGTAGACCACACTCTCTCCCACACAGTTCTGCACGTTATATGCTGATGTAAAATGGCCTGTATCTGTCGTTGCAATGCCACTCAGGATAATTCCCAAGTCCTGAAAAAGCCCCTGTATTACAACTGCTTTTCCTTCTCCTGTCCCCAAAATGTCCAGTGGCCACTGGCTCCTTATTAATGTTGTAATTTCTTCCATTGCTTGAATCACAATATGTCTATAACAGAATACCAGTAAGTCCACTCTAGTCCGTAGCTCTTCCCCGAATCCTGAGGAGTCTGGGATGATGATGTGCACTCCACCTCCAGTTGAGAGGGGGCTTATATCCCATGGATAAGATGGATTGGATTATCTTGCTTACAGCTGCAGACTCTCTCCATTCCCTGGGATGGCATCCATCATCATCTCCCTATCAGGTGTCCTGGGTGAGTACATTAAGCTGTAGAGTAGGAGTTGCAGCTGCACTGAGATTCCGGGCTCCGCTGTCACATGGGCAGGCCAAAAACGCCAGTCTCTGGAAGTACACCTACAAACTCCAGCACCACATATACATTTGAATAGAAGGGACTGATGGTCCATGTGCAGGGAGGACATATTTTAGTCTAACTCTGTCACTCTCAAGAACACAGATTCCAAAGTAGGGCCCACTGATAAGGCACCAAACTCCAGAGCTATCTGCTCTGATATAGGACCTGGGCGTCTCCAAAGCCCTCAGGACCCCCTCTGTTTGGGGTGATATCCATATTGGAAGCCTATGAGGTCCTACTGAGATGTGCATAAACATTACCTCTGGGATGACCTCCAACTCACTTTGAAGTCTCTTAGCCATATGAACTCATTTGTCTTTACCTTTCCCCCCTTTTATTCAAGGTCTTTTTTTTTTCCAGTCATATTTCCAGTTGGCACTAGGTAGTAATCCCTCATTGCCAGGGAGGCTAATCCCTCCCACACTGGGAGGAAGGTAATGCATTCATATGCTGAGTTTGACTTAGAGGCCACATTTGAGCAACATGGAGGCTCTCAGGAGGCAATCTTTAGGCACCCCATAATAATAGACTAAGTTTCAATTTCAAGAGCAAAGACTTGTAAGGCTAGCTATCAATAATAAGAACCCATCAGTGGATTATCCTCCTTAGCCAGACACTACCCCTGCACTTAGGGGACTATGCTGCTCCCTTGGAGAATGTGGCAGAGCTCTCCAGGCTGGGAATTCAGTAGTCTCTCATTTATTGAGTGATTCTCTACCCACTTTGACCATGCCCTGTGAGCATTTGAACAATTTTATATACCTTTTATGTATGTTCAGGTGAACTTCCTCCCATGAACGCCTCATCCCTGACAACCCCCATCAACGATCCTCTCCCACCCCAGTTGTGATCTAAAGCTTCTTTGAAGATGAAGCCAATATATTAGCCAAATACAATTAATAGGAAAATGAAATAATAATTATAAGCTTAAATGTAAGAGATAAAATACATGAAAATTAAAAAAAATTTAAAAATACAATAAAATTAAAGAATTGGCCTATTAAAAATTTTTTTTTCTTTTTTTGGCATTTTGCCTTTTATCACTGCAATATCAGGTGTCCAGTCTGTACCGTGGCACCGTCCCCCTCTCACTCCCTAGTGTCTCACCTTTTTTCTCTTAATTTTCAATGAAATTTTAGGTCACAGAAAAGTCACACGCAGAATAGAAGTGAATCTCATATACCCAACCTCCTCCCCATTTCCTCTCCCCGTATTAAAACCTTTTTATTTCTGGATGGTAGCATTCTTATAACTGTTATACAGATAGTGAAACATAGCTACTAAACATTGTCAATGGTTTACAGTATGGTTTACATTTTAGACCATACACTTTTATCAATTTTGATGATATTTACCATATCCTGTGTCCATCACTGTAAGGTAATGAAAAACATTTCCAAAGACCACTAAATATCCCCTGTTTGATCTATTCTGTTCCTCCTTTCCTATCCCCCTGGGGCCCACAACGACCCTCTGGCTTGACTCAATGGATAAGATTCTTAGTTACATGCAACAAGAGGTCTTGACACACTGGTTTGTCCTCCCCTATTAGGAACCGCCCTTGCTCAAAAGAGACTCCCACCTGTCTGTTTCTGGGTGAATCGGTTCTCCCAAAGATGAGTGTCCATCTCCTTTCTGCTCATTGTGTGAGTCTCCACTCACATTATGACAGGATGAACACTCATATACTCCCTAGAAGCCTGCTGCAGATGCGCCCTGTCCAGCATGCCCACCCCCCAACCAACACCCTAAACCAATGAGACTTCCTTGTCATATTGCCATAAGAGCATTCCCACTTCTGTATTTTCAACCTCATACCCACAAATCCCAAGTGTTCACCTGGTCCCTCTCCCATCTCTCTCCCAGTATCCTGGGTATTCTAACCCATCCTCTCCATATTAACAAAATCTTTCATTAGTTAGGTACATTTGTTAAAATTTGTGAACCAATATTGAAACATTGCTACTAACCATGGACTCTAGTTTGCATTATAGTTTACACTCTGCCCCACACAATTAACCCTAACCTTGAAATGTTGCATGCAAATACCTCTACTGTATTCTGTTGGTCACAAAGTTAGCCCTTATTTAGTGATGGAAGTATCAGTAGTCAAGGATCATTGGAGGACTTATTGGAAACCAGAGAACACATATGGACAAATCCTAAGTGTACAGCAGAGGAGTTTTAGCCCATGAGTGTATCTATAGAACCCAAATCCTATTAAGCTACAAAATATTTACATTACTCTAGAATGTTCACTTCTGCCACATCTGCAAACAATCCCACCACCTAAGACAACCGTTTGTTCTGATTTTTTTCCAACTAAGATTGTTTTGCCTACTTAAGAACTTCATATAATATGTATCATTTGGGGTCCAGTTTTTTTGTGTGCAAACAAAGTCTCTGAGAATCTTACATCTTATTCCTATTTCAGTGGTCTATTCTTTTTATTGCCAAATAATAATACAATGTATGAATGTATTGAAATATATTTATATAGACTCCTGTTGAAAGACATTTCTGTTGTTTCAAGTCTTTAGCTCTTAGTAGTAGAGCTACTATGAACATTCTTTTACAAACTTTTGTATTAATGTGCTTTCATTTCTCTAGAGTAAATATCTGTGTGTGGAATTGATAGTGATAGGACAGTTGTATGTTCAACTTTATAAGAAACTGCAAATATTTCCTCAAAATGATGGAACCATTTTATGCTCTCCCAAGCAAGATGTTGAAGTTCACGTTACTTTACCAAACCTAATTTATTTTATCTTTAATTTAGACAGTCAATAGGTGGTTTGTAGGCCTATATATTTGTTATAAAGGACAGCACATAATGGTTATTTACATGGACAATGGAGGCAGGTTGCATGGGTTCTCCCTCAGATACATGGTAGATATCCCTATGTGTTCAAGCCACTGTTATTTTGGTACAGTGGTGGTTATAAGAATGATCAACATTTGGTCTCAAGCCTTGTAGAACCCAGGGTTCATTGATTAAACAGAAAAATACAGAAATAAATGTTATACTAAATGTTTAAAAATATCTAAGAATGATTATTTTAGGAAAGACTCTCACTAGTTTCAGAAATTTAACCTCAAATCCAGGAAGGATGTGAAAGCTTTGCATTTCTTAAGGCCAAAAGGGATAAAAGGAAGGGTATTGAAGGGAGAGCAGATTGTGAGTATGGGGAGTAGAAGTGGCCAATGAATGGTAACTCTTAGTTTCCCACAAGAATAGAATACAGGGACCTTGGTGGAAGATTTTCACATCCCATGGCTTATAGGGTCCTGTTTAGGGAATGTCTAAATGTTATCAGGGATCTTGGAAACGACTACTATGGAAATGAATTTCAGGTGTGCTCAAAAGAGGGTTGGCAGGATTTGTTACTGACACCTTGGGGATGGTAAGGCCATCCTTATTTGTCTCACTGAGAGGTCCAGGGTAGAAATATGGTTTCAGGGGCTTCATGAAGTTGTTTTTAAAAGTGTAGAGAATGGTGAATTCTTCCACATTGTAGAAAATGATCAACCCTTCCTCATAATTCAAATAAATTCCCACAGTCAAAAGGCATTCTGGGACATTAAGTTGGTAACGGGGGGTGGAAAGAGCCTGGTGCACACCTTTCTTCAGGGAAATGACCCAGAAACCATTTTCTGGATGAGCAGAGATTTCCTGTCCTCTCCGGTTAACTGAGTCCCAGCACAATCCTATTGCCCACCTGCTCTTCCCTGCTACTACAACCTCCCAATAATGCTTACCACTACAGAAGCAGTTTTTACCTAGCACAGCCACCAGAGTATCAAATCTTTCACAATTGTCAAGCAAGTCTTGTTTTTGTTGCAGAGATGTCACACATTTTCCATCATCTGACACAGAAAGGTAAGCATGAGCAGTGTCTCTATCTAGTTTTATGTCTTCGGCAGGGGAAAGAAGTAGAAATGAAGTAGAAGGAAGAAATTAATTGCATGATTTAATATTAAAAACTTTCAATATCTAAAGGGGGATCAGAGAAGGGGTGAGAAACAAAGCAGGTAGATTCAAGGATCCTTTTCATATATACAGAGAAATAAAAAATATACATCATCTATACACCATTACCCATGATACTACCCAGACCAAAAATCTGGAAGTCTTTACTTAGGGGACCATATTTCCAAATAATTTTATCTCTGAAACTGATTCATGAGATAAATACTGAGGTGGGTGTGGTATAAGAAGCTTCAAATTTACCTCCAATTACACAGCTGTTAGGAAATATGGTCACATTTCACAGCCTTCTGAAATTTCTGCAGCAATATTTTGAATCTCAGAATGCTTTCCCAATATTCTCATTAAGAATATTCTGCCTTGCACTTTTGCATGGAATGAGTGAAAAGTATGACAGAGAAGTGTCTGTGAGAGGCAACACTATGTGTCAGTATGGAGGTAGAAGCTTAACCAATGTAGATGAAGAGTAGGATAGGAGCAGAGGAAGAAAATGTGGAGAGAAAGTCAAGGTTGGGGAGGGTGTACCACAATTTAGGACAATTAGGTCATTTTCAGCATTTAGGTTTCTTACTGAATGAGAGGGAGAGAAATGGAAGATAAAAATTGGAGAGAATGAGTATTCACAACTATTTAGTAGGGTTGTTCTGAAAGGAAAAAGAAATGCATTAGGAGCTGCATGGAAATATTAGATAAAAAAAAGGTTGTCCTTCTTTTCATTTTTTTTAAGATAGGAGAAAAATCAGTATATTTACATGCTGGTGAAAAGAGCTGAGCAAAATGAAAAAATGGAGGATTCAAGAAGTGGGGGTGAGAAACAGAATCCATATCCCATACAGTTTTTCTTATTGGATTTGGTTGTGTTTTTGCTGGATTTAGGGTACAGTGAAGACATTTCTGCATTTCAGAACATGTTCATCTCATTATATCTGTGATTTGGATAGCTTGTAAAATTTTTAAAGCAGACATTTATAAAATTAAATCCCTTCCATTTAGTGACTTGGAACTTATTATTTGTTAAGTCCATAGATCCAGAATCAAATGATTTTTTGAGTTCAAAACTTTCTTACAGATCATTTGGGTAGCCCCTCCTCCCTGCCTTTTTATCACAACAAAATCTCAGAATTTAAATGAGAAATATAAAGTCGCTCTTACAAATATAGTACTATCATATATATTGTTCATTTTATATTTACCTGCAAATCTTCGAACTTTATTCAGACCTACAGTTAGATAAAGACATTCAAGATTAGCTGGATCAGTGTAGGACAGAGGCTGTTGTAGGTTATGGAGTATTTGGTATCAGTTTTGAAAATTTCACCTTCACTTACCCTCTTCTCCCAGGACTTTTCTTCGTTCTGCAATCAATCACAAAGAGACATATGTGTTCTGAGAGAACACAGGTAATATTTTCAGTTCAATTTAGCCTAGGAAAGAAACTCAGAACTTACCAAGTTCTTTAGTGAATTTGTCTAAAAAATACAAATAAAAAGGAGAAAGTATTAATTTCTCAAATTTCAGGAAATTTGATCCTAGGCTTTGGACCCATCTTACTTGTGGGATATCAGTGAACATCTGGGAGAGTTTGCTGGAATTTGAGTTCCAAGTCTGAAATATCAACATATTTTAGCTGTCTTACATGCGATATCACCTAGTTCGTTTCAGCCAAAGGACTACTGAATCTTGTATATTGTGGTCCTTAAGTCTACCAAAAGTAACTCTTTCATAACTTATAACTACTTCTGCAGTGGTACAGTTGCTCTTCAGGGCATTCCTTAATTAATTTCAGGAAATTCCTATTCATTTAGCAAATATTTACTAAGGATCTACTTCAAGCCAAGCATATTTTCTGTACCAGGGACATGGTGATGGTTAGGGCATAGTCTCTATACCCACAAGGGCTGACAGCCTGTCAATGGTTACCCTGTGCTGGGAGCAAGGTGCTTTAAGAGAACAGAGACAAAGCAACTCAAACATTCTTGCAGGTTTTGGTAAAGTATTATTATTTTTGGCTAGGTATAAATGCTTGTTATTCACAACAAAACCAATTTATTTAATTTTATTTACAAATGTAAATATAGAGAGGAAAACTATCCCATAAAGTTTTCATTACCTGTATATGACCACTTTAAAATATCTTGCTGTATATACATCTAGAATATTTGCATACCACTGCAATATAAAAGGCTCATCTGATACATGCAACTTCAAAATGTGCTGTATACATTTAAAATATTATATTTTAAAATTTTTCATGAAAATAAAAATTTTTCTATTTAGATATTTAAATATTGATTTTTCCTTATTTTCATAAAAGCAAAACCAGAATTATTGCTGATTAATATTTCTCATCTACTGAAAAAGAGATAGACAAAAGATACATAGAAAAACTAGGTCCTATGACTCATTCAATATTGAAAGTAAAAATGCAATTTGTGACTATACAGACTACAGACAAAACAATAAATTTTAAAATGAGAATAAAATTGAGACCTTTATTGCCCCATGTTCCTTCTTCCATGGCATGTATTAGAATATTTACTTGGCAATTATTCCATAAATTGAAAAAAAATGTTTAAAAAAAACTTGGCCAAGTGTCACTCATTGGTTGGTACTGTCCGTTGGAATTAAGCTACTGAAGAAACCACTATATTTTAAGAGACTTAATGAACTACTGAATTTGGCAGCTGAAAATGTATTGAATTGTGTCACCATGTCACTGAGTGGAACCAATGTATACGGTTGCACATACTAGAGAAATGTATTAATTGCACCTTCTTTTCAATCACCCATTTTTTAACACTACACATTGAATTTTTCACCAAGGCTGGTTTTTCTACCACTATTATAGGAATCAAATTCTCCCACCATCTCCAGCATCTTTCACCAATCTGACTCTTCCTTGACTACGCTGGAAAACCCAATGTCCTCTCTAGCACATGCAAAGGCAATCTATAATGAGGTCTCTTTAAAATGCAAATCTTATGGTCTTATTACATAAAACCTCATCCATTCAAAGTCTTTCTGTTCTTATCTACAACTTATAGGATAAATTTCTAAATTGTATACAGGGCATGAAAGATTCTCTGTGATCTACCCTCTATCTACCTCTACAATCTCATCACATGCTGCTCTCTCCATGTCTTGTTTTATATATGTTATTCCTCTTTTGATATTTGAAATATTAGGGAAAGGAATAGTTCCATTTTATATACTCATGTAACAACATTGTAAAGAACAATTCTCGGTTAATAGGAAATCTTAAAAAATAGATATTGAGTGATGATGATGATGCAATAATCTTTCCTCTCAGAATATTTTTCAATTTGCCTAAATAAAAGTGGTTTAACTATAGTTAAATAATTTCTTTTATTCCAGATAAGACATTTTTTATTCTTTAAAAATAGAAGAACACTTTGGTGGCATTCTATGTAAAATCCATTCCTATTTCTTTTACTCAAAACAGGTATTAATTTAATTCTTGGAATATGACTTGAGTAGAATTATTTGAAACATTAATTAATCAATGTGTAGTGGTTTTCAGATTGGGATTAATCGGAAATTAATGTTGAAATAATTCAGAAAGGGATTTTTTTGTGTCAGGTCATTTGGAGCACTTTTACATTTAATTAATAGCTTCTCTTGTGTGTCAATATTCTGTCAAGCAGAAAGGTGAATCTTGAGTATCATTTCATCATATGAAGCACTTAAAATTTTTTGCCTTATGTCTAAGGTGAGAGAAACTATATGTAAGAAACCCAAATAGTTGCTGATATCTGTTTACTATTTTGTTTTTTGTTTTTGTGTTTTAGTTAAAACATAGGACTATATGAAAATTTGGAGCATGGAAAAGCACAGCTTTGGCAAAGTGGAGAAGGTGGCTCATGCAGGACAGAGAAGCTTTCTCACTGCCAGGAGGTGGTAGCCAGAGCAGGACCATTCTGTGCTGAAGCAACGTATTGGTTGATGACCTTAATGGTCTCCAAAGAGTCCAGTTGTAGACTGTGAGGCCACACACCTCAAGTGCAGTTTGAAACATCTCCCCTCATGGTGTTTCACATGTTAGGGGTGGTAGTGTGTGCAGAAGGGCAGTTCTCCAGTGTCATTTCAGAGCCAATAAAGGAAGGCGTCCCCTTCCCCATGTATGGTGAAGAACAAATGATATGTGCACTTTGGATTCTGTCTCCATGCCCTGGTCAGTTTTATTTTGGGGTGGAGTGTGGAATTTGAAGGTCAAAATATTTTTGTTCCAGTAACTTTGGTGTGTGGAGACTGGACCAAGTAAAACTGATTCATCAGGATAGTGTAAATTTAGTCCATAACCATGTCCTGGACAGAGGCTGAATTTGTGTTATTTATTTTCTCTATGGAATAGTTTTCCTTAAAGGGAATTATCCAGTTAGATATAAATAACAAATTAAAACTTACTACATTTCTTTGAGAGATCAGCTGAAAAAAAAATCATGTGTTTGCTTAAACCAGAGGGTAGTGTGCTCTCTGCTCCCTACCCTTCACATGCTGTGCTCTCATTGACTTATCTATTCCATTCATTACCAAAGACCTCAACTCAATTAAAACTTCCACAGGTAATCTATAACCTCATATATAGGCCAAATCCCTCTAGTATATATTCTTAGTAAACCAAGTTCCCTCTTCATGACACTCATTAGAATGTTAGTTTGGCATTTATTCTGTACATGTAATTTTACATCTATTCCAAAAAAGAAACCTCAATGCAAGTGGGGTCCTCACATAGCACAAGCTGGCTATGCTATGCTTAACCTCCATTTAAGCCTAACAACTATCTCCATGTTGAGAAACATACATTTATAATTTTACAAGTAGACAAAAGATATTTTAGTTGGCCTCAACACTATTTTAGAACATCAATAAGCATTTCATTAACTGTGAGTTTTGATTTTCTTATAATAATTTTAAAGCTCACTTACGGAAAAATATTGATTTAGAAGATTCAAATACTATCTAAGAGAAAAATAAATATCACTCACCATTCTTCTTATTTAGTTCCTCTGAAAAGGCAAAATCAATAAACAAAACAAAATTATGTTAGAATGTGTCCACATACACTCCCTGCACATAACCCAGACCAGATGTTATATATTTTTACAAAAAGAAGAAAATCAGCTATAAATATCCCTATAAAAATAAAAGTTATCAATATCGTTCCGTCCATGTAATTTTACATCTATTTCAAAATAGAAACTTCAATGCAAGTGGGGATCCCATCTCTTTTTTTTTTCTTTTTTCAGTAATGTTTCTCAAGAAAAAATCACATATTAGACAGTTGATTTCTATATGCACCAGGCATCACTGAAATTGACATGATGAGGTGGATGAAAGAACTTAGAGTCCCAGTCCTCACATAGCACAAGCTGGCTATGCTATGCTTAACCTCCATGTAAGCCTACCAAGTATCTCGATGTTGAGAAACAGACATTTATAATTTTACCAGCATACAAAAGATATTTTAGTTGGCTCTCAACACTATTTTAGAACATCAAAAGCATTTCATTAACTGTGAGTTTTGGTTTTCTTATAATAATTTTAAGGCTC
>JAQZBX010091694.1:0-12363 GCA_029593785.1 Cabassous unicinctus
AATGACCATTGTAAAAAAATAATTCAAAGAATTTGGAGAAAAATCTTACGAGATCTTATATTCGTAGAGATAACTATAACAAACAAAAAGTATGGATATCTCAACTTAATTTACTCATTTTTTGATGGACATTTATTTTATCTCAAATTATTCACTGTACTAAAGAATGCATAGAGTGTATATACATCTCTGCATGTCCACCTTACGTATTTCCTTAGTACAACTTCTAGAAACATAAATATTGGATCATAGGATATAAATTTTAAAAATTTAATGTATACTGTCAAACTGCCCTTTGAAAAGATTGTATTGATTTATACAAATACTAATGCTATATTGGAGTGTGTTTCCTCAGTGCTGAAAACATTATTAGCTTTTTCAAGAACTTAATATCCTTAGTTCAGAAACATTTCTTGATTCAGGAATTGTTCTTTTTTGCTATGAAAACAAGCAGGAAATAAATAAATACTAAAGCCAATGAAAGGTTATTACCTAATGAATACCAAATGTATACACTTCAATTAATACTTGAGGATTAGTGGTTTGACCTTCACAAAAGGCTATTAGTGTATGAAAAGAATGTTTGTTCATTTGAAAAAGTGACATCATATTAATATGTATTATTTCCTTGTCTCAGTACTAAGAGCTTTTGTTCTTCTAAACACTATAGCATTTAACCTCCTTGTGAGTAAACACCTTGTTTCAAGGGGCAAGCATCTCTAAATGTACAAATAATACTAGCAATGTAGGCACTTAGCAAAATACACGTTTAGATAATTAAATACCATTTCCGCTATTGACGTATTATGCCTTTACTAACAGCATACGTTAATACCTAACATTCATTTATAAATAAGTTTATTTGAAACTGTGGGAATAAATATGATACATATGATCTTTAGATAGCTGATATCTTTTGAATGGCAAAATGTCTTTTTGCTTTAATAATGTATGGTATACAGAAGCTGAATTGGCAAAGAAAGAATTCTCCCCTTAAACCTCCAGAAGGAGTACAGACTGCCAACACCTTGATTTTAGCCCAGTGAAGTTGATTTCAGACCTATAGCCCCCAGAACTATAAGAGATTAAATTTATTTCAAGCTAAATTTAAAAAGTATGGTATAAACACATAAATCATATATTTCAATTTAATTAAACAGATGATACAAATTTTTACTTAACATTTTCTTGATAATTCAAGGTCATCAATAGGTGATCATATTCTTCAGTAACTGATAGTTTTGATACTCATGAGAATCTATTGGTGCATCAGAATAATTATCACACCACTCAACTACACAGTTCTGTGCTTTCAGTTTTCTTCTTATTCCCTTGCAAGACAGTCACTTTTCTTCCTGTCATTGTGGTAGACTCTAACAGCCCACCAGCACCATCCTTCTTCTGGTTTGCTATTTGAAAAAGGCTGTGGACCAGAAAACTTGATAATAAACACTTTTAAGAACTGTCTAGGTGGTGAGTGAGAGGATGAGAAATGAAGTATATGGTTTTAGTGTAAAGTTTTATGAGTAGCTATTTTAGGTAATTGTCATACTTTATTCCAGGTTTTTTTTTGAGTTGTAACTTTCTAAATATGACCTCTAATTCAGAAGGGTATCACTGGACTAGACAGACTGATTCACAGTTTTCATGGAAATACGTGGCTTCCTGAGTAATAGCTTTGCCCAATGTAGTCTAGTTAATTGGTCTGGAATTTCTCAGTCCTGTATACATTAAAGGACTTGGTAGGAACACTATTTTTCAAACTTCATGTCACAGCCCAATAGTACTTCATGAAATCAATGACTTTCCATCAATATTTTAAAAGAAAAACAGAACAAAATAGAAAATAGGTGGACTGTGAGGTCAAAACTATTTCAGAGTTATTTGCTTGTTTCACTCATTCTTTCATGTAATCACTCTGATGTTTACTTGTGTGTATTCTCATCATTTAAAAATAATAAGTAAGAAAGTAAAGAAATCCTGAAACTAAAGAGTTTCAGAGCCACTGATATAAAAGCATATTTATTCTCTTTTTCTTTTAAAATGTATTATAGTAATAGATTGACTCTAAATGACTAATGTACCATTCTATAAATAATCTACTTTAAAGAGTACTTTATGGCTTTTTGAGATATTTTAACCCCAAATCCAAGAGTCAAACATAAGAAACAAACTACCTTTCTGCCTGCAGAATTAAACTAACAGTTCCTTCTTTGAGGTCAAATATAAGTGGTGTATTCCAGTTCTTCGTACTAAAAGACAAATAAAATGTACATTAGCATTTTAAAATATGAAATACTTTTTACTAAGGTACTCATTTTAAACAAAGTGACTTCAAGTTTCACTGTTAACTCTATACATATATCTATTACAGCATTGGCACATTGTTCTGTAACCAGATACGTTTCTATATTCACAACTAGAAAATAGAGGATCTGTGTCGTTAGCACCTAGCACATAGTAGGCATTCAATAAATGTTTGTTGGTATCACAGATGTGAATTGAGGAATCCTACATCTAAGTCCCAGTTCTACCATTTATTAGCTGTGTGAATTTAAGCAAGTCATCTAATGTTTCTCAATGGAAGCAGGAGCAGCATGGCATAGTGAACAGAGGATGGGTTTTAACTAGACAGATCTGGATTAGAAATGTGGTTCCACTATCTGCTGGCAGCATGACCTTAGCAGGCTTAACCTCCCAAGCATCAGTTTCCTCATTTTAAAAATGGGGAAAATGATGACTTATGTAAAGTGTCTGTCAAACTGCCTGCAATATAGCAGGTATTCAACAAACTGAAGCTGTATTAACATTATGAACATGATTTTTTTTCCTCCAGTCTCCCAATGGTATTGTTGGGCTGAAATGAAAATACTTCTGTAAAGTATTCTATAAGCTGTAAAATATTGTATATATGTGAGCGATGGTGATGCTTATTGAATAAATGGATGAATAAATGAACAAAACACTCCTTTTATTTTTATGGGGTAATATGATTCAAAGATTGGGATGGGTGGAGAGAACATTTACAAATTAAAAAACCATCTTAGTGAAGTTGTTTCACAGTTTAAAATGTTTTATTACTCCTATATACTCAGAACCCCTCTCAATTACTTTCATAGAACTCATTCTTTAAGTCAGATTAAACGTCATATTCAAATCCAGCAGATGGGAGTGGGGGTTACAGTAAGTAGGCAAATTGGTGCAAAATTAATTAGCTAATACAAAGAGTCTGATACCCATTTCAATAAGTAAATTTCATATATAAAGCAAAAGAACAAACAGATTAGTAATAATAATTAGTAATTCTGGAGTTCACTGGTATGATGAAGATATGAGCATATGTTCTTTAGAAAAAAAAATCACAACATACTTCATTTTTTTCAGTCACTAGAATTAATCTTCATTGTTCATCAAGAGAACTGATAAGAAGTTCTGATTACATGAGGGCTTTTTTTTAATGTACCCTTTATAAAATATCTAAGATTGTTGACAACTAAGGTGAATGTATAAACACACACACACACGTGCGTATATATATATACACACACATACATACACACATGGGGGGAAAATGTCAACTCCTTAAGCTATAATGTTGAATAAAAGAGTATTTTCTACACATTTGAAAAATAAAATTTAACTTTAATGTAGAATGCTTATATATTATTTTCCTTATGTGGAAGTTCTTTAAATATAAACCTGGCATTTGTTTTTTTGTTGTTGTTGGCATTATTGTTTTTAAATTATATTTTTATTATCAAAATAGTTAATGAGAACTTGGATTCAAATTCAGCTCTTTCTTTAGTAAAAGTAATTTGACTTAGGGCAAATTACTTTAATCACTCTGTGTACTTTAGTTTCTTCATCTTATAAAATAGGAATAATCCCTGTACTTTCTGAGTTATATTTAGGTAATCTAAGCACCTTTAAATATATATATATATATATGTACATATATATAACAAATAACATTTATGTAAACAAATGCACATATATGCATATGTATTTATATATCAGTTTACAAATATTGATATGTATTATGAAAAATTTGATTTTTACCCACAATAAAAAAAAATAGGAATAATAATAATAATAAGCCACAGGGTAAATTAGATCATGAACATAAATGACAGTATAATAGTGCCCAATAAATGACAGCTGTTATTATCTAAAATATTAGCAGTAGATGTTTGTTTTTTTTTTAGGAAGTACTGGGGATTGAACCAGGACCTCATATATGGGAAGCAGGCACTCAACCACTGAGCTACATCCGCTTCCCAATCAGCTGGTTTTCTTGTTTGTTTGTTTTTTTAGGAGGTACTGGGAATCGAACCTGGGACCTTGTCCATGGGAAGCAAGCGCTCAATCACTTGAGCTACATCCACTCCCCAACAGTAGATTTTTAATTTAATGAAATATGTCTTAGTGGTATAGGTCTCACTACTCTTCCTCCCTGGTATTTCATTTTAATATATACTGTACCTTAATAAATGTCATGGCATTCAGAGAGGGAAAGCAAGGAGAAATCAGAAAAGGAAAAAAATGGAAATCAGAAAAGAAAAGCAATCTTATATTTTGCCACCCATTAACTGGTATGGGAAAAGTAGAGTGATAAAAAAAAATTAAATAGTAGCAGCTAAACAACTTTGACAACAATTTTAAAAAGTAACCTCACTAATACAAGTAAGACTTGATAATGATTGATCTTACAGATTCAAACATTATGTCCATGCCACTTTAACTAGCAGGAAAAAACTTCACATTTAGGGCACTTAAGAGTCTTTCTATCTTCAAACAAATAAGAAACCCTAAAGTGAAGGCATCGTCTCTATTTCCCTTAACCCCATGAAAATTAATTTTTCAAACACCTATCTGCCCTAATTGACTGTGAGAGGATTTTCTCACATTTCATAATCTTTTCCCCATTTCTCAGCTTTTTAACTTTGTATTTTTCTTGATTTTTCCTAGAACCTAACTATTCGTCCTCCTCTTTGACAGAAGGAAACATTTTCCCATAAAATTAAGCTGCTTGTTTCTTTGTCCTTTCTCCTTTTCTTTTCCTATTTCATTACTCCAGATATAGTTGTTATCCCAAGTTGCAGAATTCTATTACTAGCAGATTTACACATGGTGAATGAGAATTTGTTAATATATAGGTGAAGCATTATTTAAATTGGATAACTTTGTTGTATATTACTGAGTTTTGGGGTACCAGGATAACACTAATAAAATACATTTATTGTGAAGCATATGACAACATGGATGAACCTGGAGGACATTATGTTGAGTGAAACAAGCCAGACACAAAAGGACAAATACTGTATGATTGCAATATTATGAACTAAATGTACTGTGTAAACTCATGGAGTTAATAATTAGAATATAGGTCACCAGAAAATAGAAGGAGGGTAGAAAATGGAAAGCTAACGGTTAATCTGTGCAGAATAGGTAAAAAGGTTGTTTGTAAATCTTTGGAAATGAATAGAAATGGTTAAATCATATGGTGTTTGTAATTAGCAGTGCTATTACATGGGTAGGACAGTGGTTGGAAAAGGAAAGTCTAAGGTCATATATATTAGTAGAAGGAAAGCTAAAAGCTGTTAACATGGAACTGTATAAAATAGTAAAACCTCACGTAAAACATGAATGTGGGTGATATTGCATATGTAAGACTGCTTTTACAAAATATAAATACAAATATACTGGAAAGAAGGAAAAAGAATAGTAGCTATGTACACCAGGTAAGGCATAGAGAGATTGAGAGTGATAAGTTTTGTTTGTTTGTTTTTTGTTTATTATTATTATTGGAATAATGAAAATGCTCTGGGAGTGATTGGGGTGATGAATGTACAAACATGTAATTACACTGAATACCCATCAATTGTACTCTTTGGATGAATTTATGCTTTATTAATGTGTATCAATAAAATTGAAAAAAATGCTTAAGAAAAGAAAAATATGAATGTACAAAATAAATTAGAGAGGCAGAAATGAAATAGCAGCTATGTGTTGCGGGGAAAGCTTAGAGAGATTGAGAGGTGAATATTAAGGGATATAATTATTTGGGTTTTTTGTTTATTATTACTATTAATATTGGAATAATGAAAATACTCTAATGGTGATTTATTTGACGAATGCACAACTATGTGATTTTACCAAATACCATTGATTGTACATGCTGGATAGATTGTATGCTTTATTAATACGTATCAATAAAACTAAAGATTTTTAAAGATGATACAATAAAAAGCCATTTTCTGTAAAAAAAATTCATTTATTCATTCAAAAATATTTATTAAGTACTTATTAAGTAATTTATTTATTAAGTACCTATATGTTAGGCACTTTGCTAGATTTTGGACACACAGTGTGAATAAGACACAATATAACCTCTATCCTCCATTTTATATTTAATGATTAAACTACAATTAAATAATGTTATAAATACAAGCACAAATATTTTTAAAAAATCTTTATTCTCAACTCTTGAAATTGTCATAGTGATTACTTGAGATTTTTGGAGAGTTGGGGAATTAGCCAGTGTTGTGCTAGAACCAGCTTGTACTGATGGTTAAATTTTTAGGAATTTTGCAAGCTATTAACTATAGACATTGTTAAAAATTAAATTATATAAACTAACAATTAAATAAATTATATTCAAAACAAAGCTAATAAATACTCAAAACTCATCACTTCCAGGTTACTTTATTACATTTTGTGATTGTCTTTGCACTTGAGAATTATTTACATCTATTGGATCTATATGGTAGAAATGCTACAAAACAGTTTGCTATTGTGCTTCTCTTTCCAACTCCACTTTCAATGACATCACATTGGTTGCCTGCAATCTGCCATGGTGGAAGTATTTACATCATGGAAATAGGCAAGAACTACAAATCAGGTTGGTTTGCTTCCAGAAAGCCAGTTGTTAAACATTCATCAGCACATCACTGAGTTACCCCTTTAAAACACCAAATATGTTTTTAAACAGTTTCAGGTGCAAGTTTCTTGAATGTATTCAATCATTCCCTGCCTTCTAATACAGGTTTATTAAATATATTTCCTTTCATCAGATCTGGACAATTCTGGGTCAACTACATGAACATCCATGATTATCCTGGGCTATGTTATTATGATCAAATACCTCCTTGTGTCCTTTCTGAATAGCTTTCAGCTACTCCTGCTTGTTGTCAGGCTGCTAGCTGTCCCCTCTCCCAGTGAATGGGTTTACATTTCCCATCACTTAGCCGTTCCTAATCTGCTCTGGGCTTTGAAATCAAAGCAAGAATAAACACTACCTCAGAGAAGGCCTTTCCTATGAAGAAAGTAATTCTCAACTTTTGATATATAATATTTATTGGATCTATGTTCACTGCTTATAGCTCACTTTTTATCACTTCCTATTTTGGGGTAAGTTCAGAATTGGTAAGATTCTAAGAAAGTTAAGTTTAAACCAAACCATATTGAAATGAAAACTTGAAAATAAATTTCTCATCACAGAGCAAACTCTTGACTTTTAAGAAATGCAAGATGCTTACGAGAACACATAACATTGAAGAGACGTTGAAACAACTAAGTGTGCATAGTTCAAAGATGCTTTAATGACTCTATCACGGAATTCCAGTAAATCCACAGCATCATTAAGAACATTACGAACCTAAACAAGGAAAAATGAAATTACCAACAAACAACATAAAAACACATCAAAATTTTAAACAGTACCTAATTAGATAAGTTAGCAACATTTCAAAACACAAAAATTCAATACACTCTTGATAACTTATTCTTCATTAAAAAAAAACAAAAGAATTCAACAGGAACAAGGCATAATACAGTATATTTGGGTAATAATCAATCAGCAAAAGTACAGATGCAGAAAACCTCTTAGAAATAAGTAGAAAAAGACCATAAGGATTGCTAAATGCAAGCCAAGTTGAATGCTGTATCAACGTAGTGATAATGTGAAAATGCCATAACACAGATATCTGTGACATACTGGAGTTGAAGAGAGACTATGTGATTTCTACCCCAAATGGTAAGAATATCTCTTTTTAGAGTTAGTTGTAATTTAAAATTTAAGAAATCTAAAAAACTAAAAGAGAGAGAGACTTTGAAAATCAAAAGTGGAGTCAGTAAAGAAACCAATTGCATAGTGAAGAAGCCAAGGTTGCACTGAGGGTGGAAAGTATTTCTATATGCAAAAACAAGAGATAATGTATAAAAAAGCCAAGCACCAAATAGCAAAGTTAGATCTGCTTATGATAGTCAAAACTACCATAAAATTTTGTAACAGAATAAAGGTTGCAAAGATTTTGACATTTGGCAGTATTGGCCAAAAATCTTGAAGTTGGTAGACAATTTGCAACAAATCAAGAAAAATGTTGGCCGAGTTAAGCTTACCCAATCTCTAGTCAATACTAGAATGGGTAAGGCAGAACAGTAAAAGGTGAAAATTAGAGAAAAAGAACTTAACTCTTCTTAGAAGATAGGACTTCTTTAAATTTTTCTCAAAGTGTTATTTTTCCAAATAAATGTTACAAATATAGTATTAATGAAAAATAAAAGGAAAATAATTTAGTATTTGTCTCATCTCAAGGTAACTAAATGGTTGATAAACCAAAATCTTTTATAGAAGAATTCTAAATAATAAATGCAGAAGGAATGCTAGAATTACAATACTACCATTTTGTAGCCCCCAATAAAATAATGGATCTAGACAATATTTTCAAGATGGATCTAGCAAACCTGAACACACTGATCAGTCTTAACATCACTAAAAGAAAGACAAACAGACATTTTGTGCCTCCTGATGTAGACTGTCCACAGTATCACTGATTAAGTATCCTTTATGCTTATTAACACTCTAAATCTAATACCAGTCTACTGGAAATACAGGGGATAGATGAACATGCAAAATGTCATCATATCACAGGGATGCAATCAATTAAATACAGAATGGAGGAAATTCAACAGAATAAATGAACTTGTTTTTTTAAAAAATAATAAATAAATAAAGAGAAACTGTTTTAGAGTTTAAAAGACTTAAAAGACAAATTTACTAAATGCAATGTATAGACTCTGTTTCCTAATACAAACAAACTATAAAAGTATATTTAGAAAATAATTGCAGAAATATAAACCATTACTGTAGGAAGACATTTAGGAGACAGTTGGAGAAATATCAAATATTATTGTAATTATGTTCAAGTGAAAATAGTTTTTATCTTTCAAACATTAAAAAAAGTTTTAATTAAAAAAGGCAATGCCAGGAATAGCAGTGAAGAAAAAGACACAATATGTTTGCTTAAGTCAGGAGAGTAGTCTGATGGCAGGTACTTCAACGGAACTAGAGTTTTTTAGGGAATAAGAAGTAATAGTGGTCTGGAATCAGGAATAAGGAGTAAGGAAGACATCTATCCCACCTCCAGATCCAAAGATGCATGGAATATACAAGAAAAACACCCCAACTTGAGAAGGGTAGGGGGAAATATTTGTCTCAAGAATCAAAAGGTTTTTAAATAGAACAAGAAGGTTAAAAAAGCTTTCAGTGAAAAGGCTGAGCATTGTCTGCAGGGCCACAGGTGTATGACTGTGCAGGTTGCATGCTACACAATTCTAAGTCAACATGAATGGTAAACCCCAGAATTGTGCCATGCACAACTTTACATGATGACCCTGTGAGTCTCTCTTCAAACTTCCTAGGCTCACAACTACACATATGTAGCTCCACACAGGAGTTAGCTGTGAGATAATAAACACTGCTGTTTATTAAATTTTTGGATTATTTATTATACAGCAGTAGATAATTAATACAGTATGATTGCTAAACAGCCAAAAGAATAGACTATAATGTATATCTGTTGTTTTTCTGTTTGCCCAGAATCAAATGCTGTCTTTTATGGTACACATGCCTCCTTTTTCCTTTGGGGGGCTGTGATGGTTAGGCTAATGTGTCAACTTGGTTGTTGTTTGGTTAAGCAAGCCCTGAATTAATTGTAATACAAAAGAATTTCAGGGAAGCGGGTGTGGCTCAATCGATAGAGCTCCCGTTTACCATATGGGAGGCCCCGGGTTTGCTTCCCGGGGCCTCCTTGTGAGGGCAGGCCGGCTCGCGCGGCCCGGTGGGCTGATGCAGCAAGACCTCACAGCAGGAAGCGGGTGTGGCTCAATCGATAGAGCCCCCGTTTACCATGTGTGAGGCCCCGGGTTCCCTTCCCGGGGCCACTTTGTGAGGGCAGGCCGGCCCACGCGGTGCGGTGGGCTGATGCAGCGGGACCTCATAGCAAGGGGAAGATAAGCAGACACGGAGAAAACACACAGCGAATGGACACAGCAAGCACAAGCAGCAAGGGGGGATAAATAAATAAATAAATAAGTCTTAAAAAAAAAAAAAAAAAGAACTTCATAGACTTTGATCATCAGTGCGTTGATTGCATCTATGGCTGATTCCATCTACAATCAACTGAGGAGATTGCCTTCAGCAATGAGTCTCATCCAATCAGCTGAAGGCCTTAAAAGGAGAAATGATTTCAGCATTCAGGTAGATAAATCCCATCTCTACTTCAGGCAGCCAGCATCTCTTGGGGAACTCATTAAGGACCTTCATCCCAGTCCCTGGCTTGCAGCCTGCCCTACAGAATAAGGACTTGTGCATCCCCACGGTCATGTGAGACAATTTTATAAAATCTCATGCTATTTATAGATATAATAGGGACCGTTATATCTCCTATTCTCAGTCAAAGTGGTTCAGATAGGGTTGACTCATCTCCCTTGACTAAATACATTTGACCCAGACTTGCAAATGAGACCCAATGCTAGGACTTTCGCTGGAAATATTGGGAAAGAAAAGCATTCTCTCTGCTGGACTTGAAGCTGAGAGATTGTAAACCTGGATCTACCAAAGCCACAAAATGGTGACAGCCTTTCTGGGGAAAAAAAAAAAAAATTGATACAGAAAAAAGGAGAGTCAAGGAAGAGAAAGTCCTGTTGACAGTATTTGAGCCTCTAAATTCAACAATGCCTCAAGTCAGTTTACCTCTTGATTTCACACTAACCAATAAATGTCTCTCTTTTATTTTTCCAATTTTTACTTCAAATCACTGAGTTTAATTTATGAATAAAAAGAATTTCAAGGTACTAACCTAGAAGGTCCATGAGAACAGGGACTAAATCTGTATTATTCACCACTGTTTTCCCCATTGCCCAGCCCAATATGTGGCAAGTAGGAATCACTCAATAAATATCTATTGAATGAGTGAACAAAAGTATTCTAAGAAAAAAACAATGGATAGACTCAGTTTAGCAAAAATGCAACAAATGTTTTATAATCACCAAGAGAGCTAAAAAGTAATAATTCCTTTAAAAAATAATTATGTTCTGGTTCCAAAACTTTGAAAAACATTCTTTACAAATATTATTTTAAGTACAAAGATATTTGGATTAAATGGGCCATTTTAAAACCCCTATTGTCCCTTTTATTACACATAAAACCCTGTGATTTCTAGGACAATTCCCTTTTATTACAAAAGAAAAACCCCTCTTTCTAGATATATTATCATCTTGGGGCATTTGTGAAATTAGGGCTAGAATTTATTGGCTAGCCCCTATGCAGTATATGAATAAAATGATTGTGCCCCCAAATCAGCTGATTAGTACTCACAATGCATTCTTTGAGATGGACACAATATGGTAAATTATGTTTTGGTTAATTACCAAACTATATTTTTACATCATCATCTAGATCCAACCTAATTTGTAGGAAATAATGACAACAGAGGAGCATATCAAACTATACCAAGAGGATACAAATCAGCAAATTCCAGACTGTGGGAAGCTCTACAAAACAAACAATCTTGTTTCTTCAGCAAATAAACTGCAGGGGGTAAAATGAGGGATGGAAGGGGAACCTATAGAATAAAAGAGACTTAAAAGATATCAACGAGTTGAAACATGTAAACCATTTTGGATACTGATTCAAACAAACAAACTTTAAATATATGACACGTCCAAGACAATTAGAAATTTGAACACTATCTGAATATTTGATAATATTAAGGAATTGTTATTTTTAAGGTATGATAATGATATTGTGGTTATGTTAAAACAAAAAGTCCTTATCTTTTAGCTATATATATACTGAAAAATTTACAAATGAAATATGATGTCTGAATTTGCTTCAAAATAAATGGGGAAGGGGGAAAGTAGATATGGGCAAGAATGAGGCAGGCTTTATGATAGGTTGATGGTTGTTGGGGTTAGATGATGGATACATGGATATTCATTATACTATTCTGTCTACATTTGTGTATGTTTTATTTTTTTTTATTTTTTTATTTTTTAAAGATTTATTATTTACCCCCCCCC
>JAQZBX010091695.1:0-12360 GCA_029593785.1 Cabassous unicinctus
TTTTAATTTTAATGCAGAACAGTTTATCATTTTATTGTTTTGGATTTTTGTATTTTGTGTCATATTTAATAATCTTTGCTTATAATGAGGGCATGAAGAAACTATGTGTAGAGTTAAATATTTTTTAATTACAAAATTTAAATTACAAAATAATGTAAAACTTCTGAAAGTACTAAATAGTTATAAAACAGACATCTCTTTTACTCATGATCTAGATTTAACGTTTTTGGACATTATTACTTCAGTTATCTTTGAGAAATACATACATATACATACAAAAAATTATATGTGTGTGTATTTATTTATTTACAAATATAACTAAAGCCCAATTCCCCAACTACCCCGTTTCTTCTCCATTGCTGGCCACCATTCTTGGAGAGAACTTTTTCCAAATATAAACACATCCATAACACATGGTAGAGTTGTTTCAAGTTTTTATGTAGATCGTATATATACCCATACGTGTGTGTGTATTTGCAGTTTGCTTGTTTTACCTGAACATATGTAGCCATAAAGATGTAATCCACCCATTTGAGCCTATACATAGTATAGTATCTTGTAATAGAAAAACAGTATCTCATTCATTCATTCATTCATTCAACTCTTATTAATTTACTTTTGTATAGTTTTTTAAAATATACCATTAGTTACTTCACCATAATAGGGTTTTGTACCAATTTTTACTATATAAATTAGACTATGAAGAAAATTTCTGTATAAATTTTGCTGTTTTAGTTATTTTCCCTAGAGACACAGTATATCTTACTTGCTGTAAGTATAGGCTCTGGAGCCATACTTGTTAGGTTCAAATTCTGATTTTCCCTCTTTCTAGCTTTGTGACCTTGGGCAAGCTGCTTAATCTCTTTAGCCTAAGTTTCCTTATCTGTGAAATGTGGCTAATGACAGTATCTGTTCTTTAGAGTAATTCATGTAAAATCCTTAGAAAAAAGTGCCTATAAAAATATTAACTGTTAAATTAGATTTCTCAGAGTGTGTGGTTACTATGACAAATTGTTAACATTTAAGACTGTTGGTATATATGGCCAGATCTTACATGATCCTTTAAATTGTAATTGTGTAATTATCCCAAAGAATGGCAAATGAAGCCTCATTTTATGCCTCTGAGAAATGAGAACATGTAAATAGAGGAAAAACTCTTATGAATAATTTTATATTGGCTGAGAAAATGGACAGCTTGAGTTCAGCTGTGCATTTTTATGGAGGTAGCTATAAAGAGTGTCTGAATTTTAGAGAGCAAACTGGATGCTTTATTATTTGGTTGGTATTGCTATTGTTGTATTTGTAGCTCTTCAATAGAGGACGGGATTGTTTGACCTGATAATTATTCTCTTTACGCCTTTTTTGCTTTTTCAGGGTAAAGAGCAGGAGCATACGTTTGTCTTTAGACTGGATCACCCAAAAGCGTGCAAACACTTATGGAAGTGTGCTGTGGAGCATCATGCATTCTTCCGCCTCCGAGGTCCTGTACAGAAGAGCGCCCATCGATCAGGATTTATTCGACTAGGATCACGATTCAGATATAGGTTAATTTTAACAGCTGCTTGCTGTGTGTTGCATTTTCTCATAGAGGCCAAAATTTTAACCAATCCTCTTATAGTAAATTATAGAAACTAAGTCATGGAGAAATAAGGTGCTTGGCTGAAGTCTTCCGTTGGCCAAAATAGAAAAGTAGTAGTATTCTATTAATTAGCTGTCATTTCCTGAATAAACAGGAAAACAGAATAATAGTATAATGGATTTTATATCTCTCTTGACATTTATTTTTATATGTTAACCAGCCCCAACCTAAGTCCATTATAGTAAGAGTTAGTGGCTTCTCCATTCAACAGCTGGATATTGTGTATGATAAAAGTACCCTCCACTTAGTGGGAAGTTAGTCTGGATAACATTTGTTTGTACGTCTATAAACCTCAAGTTCCATTATTCTTATACACTTCTAGTTTACTCAATATGAGTGAGAAATATTTTGTTTTACTAGAGTTTTCAGTCTGCTGTGGGCATCAGTCAGTATGATTTGCAGAAGGAACGGATGGTAACAATGTGGCAAGTCGATTGTATGGAATTCATGCAAGAGAGCTTCTTTCTATTCTGCCTTATATTAAAAATGGAGGCATTTCCTTTAACAGAATTAAAATGGAAATGAGGGAGAGAAGCACAATCATTTTTAAAAAGTATTTCTTGAAAATTATTCCAGAAAGTATGTCACCATTAGAAAACATAAATGAAAAACTTGTTTTAATTACAAACATTGAGATGGGGAGTGTGGATGGGAAGGGAGGGGAGTTCCATAAGAGTGCAAATATTCCAAAATTATTTAATATGTTCTTAGGTGATATGCATGCTTAAGGAAAAACAGTACAATCTGTGTTTCATGTTTCACACCAGCCTAAAGAGTGAAAGAATGATATGATAAAGAGATTGCTCAATATTACTATTACTGATTCCTTCAGTATAAAGTTCAGGCTGGTATTATTAAGGAGAACCTTTATTTGTTTATTTATTTATTTATGTGTATCTGATTACTCTAGGCCTCAAATCTTTTATCCTGCTTAATATGCCTCATTTATTTTAGTGGGAAAACTGAGTATCAGACCACAAAAACTAATAAAGCAAGAAGATCAACATCCTTTGAAAGAAGACCCAGCAAACGATATTCTCGAAGAACTCTGCAAATGAAAGGTGAAGTGCAACTCTGTTTCAAAGGACTATTACATAAGTTGCAAAGAGGACAATTGTCTGTATTGTTAGCTGAGATTAAACTTTATACTAATGCCAATTCAGACACTATTCCAATATTGAGTTCAGTTTTTGTCTTTTAATTATTTTAGTTCTTTGTTAAAACAAAATTTCCCTCCTTTTTTGATTTACAGATCCCTTTCTTGATAAACATCTCTTCAACCACCTTAGGAATTTTCAAAAACATTGGCATATGTTGAATACATTTTAAGTAATATTATTTCATTTTGATTAAAATATTACTAAAATCTAAAAAATATATAGGTTTTAATCTAATCATCAACATACATCATACATACATAGTTGTCTGCCAATTCATAAATATTAAGTTACTTTAAGATTTTTAGGAAAAAGCGTGGTTTACTTTGACAGTTAAATTAAAACTTGTGTTTGGTTTTGAATGTGAGTCTGTAGTAAAATACAGATTGAATTTTAGAATACCCTGTGTCAGAGTTATCAGTTGTCCAGAAACAAGGACCATGTCCTGATGTTTGGCAATCTTGATTTTTTTTTTTTACAAGAAAACTGATTTATGTTCATAATTTTCATGCTTTATTTCTATCCCAGTGTTCCCTTTGCTTTCAGTGTTTAGCACATAGTCCATTAGGGCTATAAATTCAATAATATGTAGCTATAAGTAACTATTTCAATTTGTGGTGGTTTAAAACCCTAAGTTATCTCTTGTTTTCTACTGATTCACTGATAGCACACTAGGAGGCTTGCAGATAGTTCTGTTTAAAGGCAGAGATGTATATTTACTTTATTGCTTTATGTTAAAAACAGCATTAATTGCCATTGTTGACTACAGTGGTATGACCTCCTGCCCTCCTCCCTTCCCCTGGAAATTTTTGTGAAATGAAGGTTTTTAAATCCGTGGTTGGGAAACATGGCTTATTATTTGAGGTTACATTTTGATGGATTGTGAAGCAGTTTACCATGTAAAATGAGATTAATGAGAAGTTATCTTTTTTTCTTCTTCTGTCAACAAATAATAGCAAAACCTGGAGAACTCAGGTGAGTAATGTCTTGCCACTTAAGAATTGACTTAGACTGATTCATGCAGTTGCTCTCAGTTAATTAAACAAATATTTATTGAAGACCTGTCATAGTGCCAGGTTGTTCCTAAGCATTGGAGATACAGTAGGGGACAAATAAACACATAATAGGAGATAAAATTGACATGAAGAAAAATAAAGCAGTTTAAAGAAATAGTGTGGTGGGGGGTGGATGTACTAATCACAGTGAGAATGACTTACATTTGTTATTGGCAAGTGACTAAAGGTATAAAGGTGTATAAATTATAGTCCTTGCACAGAGGAAACTCAGAGAACAAAGGTTCATTTAAAATAAGCAGTTAATTTTATCTGGGAAAAATCCCCACTTGGTCATGGTGCATAATCTTTCTTTTGAATAATATATTGCTGGATTTGTTTTCCTGATATTTTGTTGTGGATTTTTGTGTCTGTATTTATAAGTTACTGGTCTTTTGCCTAGTTTTCTTGTGATAACTTTGTCTAGTTTTGGTATCAGGGTTCATAGAATTAGTTGATAAGTGTTCCCTACTTTCTTTTTTTTTTTGAAGAATTTTTAAAGAACTGGGATTAATTCTTATGTACATGTATGATAGAACTCATAATTAAAGTCATATAAGCCTGGACTTTTATTTGTGTGCAGGTTCTAATTCCTAATTCAGTCTCTTTACTTGTTATAGATATATTCAGATTTTCTATTTCATCTTGAGTCACTTCAGTAGTTTGTGTGTTTCTAGGAATTTGTCTAGTTCGTATAAATTAGGTAATTTGTCGGCATATAGTTTTATGTATAACTTAAAATCTTTATTATTTCTCTCAGGTCTATAGTGATGTCCCCTCATTCCTGTTTTTAGGAATATGTATCTTGTCTCATTTTTTTCTTGGTCAGTCTACGTAAGAATTGTCAATTTTGTTGATCTTTCCAAAAAAGAACCAATTTTTGGTTTTGTTGATTTTCTCTATTTTTATATTTCATTAATTTTTCTTTACTTTCTCTTGTTTCCTTCCTGCTGCTTCCTTTAGGTTTACTTTACTCTTCTTTTAGAGTGGAAGATTAGGTTATTGATTTGAGATATTTATAAATTTCCTTCTAAGCACTGATTTTGTGGCATCCCATAAACTTTGATGTGTTGTGTTTTCATAGTCATTCATCCCAGAATATTTTCAAATTCCTCTCTTGATTTATTCTTTGATCCATTACTTAATTAAGAGTTTGTTGCGGGAAGCGGGAGTGGCTCAGTCGATAGAGCCCCCGTTTACCATATGGGAGGCCCCGGGTTCACTTCCCGGGGCCTCCTTGTGAAGGCAGGCCGGCCCGCGCAGCCTAGTGGGCTGATGCAGCAAGCCCTCACAATAGGAAGCGGGTGTGGCTCAACAGATAGAGCCCCCGTTTACCATGTGTGAGGCCCCAGGTTCGCTTCCCGGGGCCTCCTTGTGAGGGCAGGCCGGCCCGCGCTGCGCGAGGGGCTGATGCAGCGGGACCTCACAGCAAGGGGAAGATAAGCAGACACGGAGAAGACACACAGCGAATGGACACAGCAAGCACAAGCAGCAAGGGGGGGATAAATAAATAAATAAATCTTAAAAAAAAAAAGAGTGTGTTGCTTAATTTTCACATAGTTGTGAATAAAGTCTATTTTGTTCGATATAAGTATGGACAATATAGCTTTCATATATGTGCTTTTCCCATGATGCATCTTTTTCGTCAAATTTTAGAAATTTTCAACTGTTATTTTTTTTCAGATATTGTCTCTGCCCCTTTCTCCTTTCTCTTGGGAGTTCCCTTACTTATTCTTATGTTGATATACTCAGTAGTATGCCACAGGTTTCTTGAATCTCTGTTTATTTGACTTTCTGTTCTTCATACTGTATACTCTGAAGCTGTCTTCAAGTACTCTGATTCTTTCCTCTACCTCCTTAAATCTGGTGTTGAGCCCCTCTAGTGAATTTTTAAAATTCCTGTTATTTTTGCTTTTCAATACTAGAATTTTTAAAAAAATTTCTATCTCTTGGTTGATATTTTCTATTTGGTGAGACATTTGTTCTCATGCTTTTTTTCTTTTTTATATATGGTTTTGCTAGTTTTTGAGCATATTTAAAACAGCTGATTTAAAGTCTTTGCCTAGTAAGTCCAGTGTCTGCACTTCCTGAGGGACAGATTCTATTGACCTCTTTTTTTCCCCCTGTTTATAGACTATATGTTCTTGTTTCTTTTTTATGTCTTATATTTTTCTTGAAAATTGGACATTTTAAATTGTATATTTAAAATAGAAAATCTAGAAGTCAGATTTTTGTCTCTCCCCAGTTTGCTTGTTTTTGCTGTTTGTTTAGTAACTCTCCTGAACTAATTCTGTCAGGTCTGTATTCTTTGTCATGTATGGCTCCTGAAGCCTCTTGTTTGCCCCAACTGTTACTACTACCTCAGGCAGCTGTGATGGTCAACAGTTGCCACTGATTGTTTTTGACTAATGCCCCTGGAGGAAAGGTTGTTCCCACTGGGCACACTCTGAGTCATGTCAAAAAAACAAAGTTTTGCAAGTGACATTTTCCACAGAACTTCCCGAAAGATCAGATAATGACACAGTTCTCTGAAACGGGGGCTTTGAGAGAGCTCAACTCTCATTCTGACCCTTCTGGTGGCTTCTAGATGGCTCCTTTTTTTACTGGGCTTGCTAGCTGTTGGCTTTAAAGGCTATCACAGAACTTGGGAGAGGGACTTGCGAATAAGGCATGTTAAAAACACCCACAAAGATTACTGTCCTTATTAAGATTTAGCTGTTTTTCTTGAATAAATGCTTCTCAGATTGTTTCAAGCCTTTTGTTAGTTTCCAGCTTCTGAAAAAGTTGGTTTGATAATTTTTGCCAGCATTCTTACTGATTTTATAGAGAAGAGGATTTTTGGATGTCCTTACTCCGCCACTGAGGTTATCCTCTATGGTGTGTATTTTTCCATCCCTTTATTTGAATCTAATATGTCTTCTTTAAACAACATAAATGGATCTTTTTTTCCCCCACCAGTATAACTATCTCAGCCTTTTGACTGGATTGTTTATTCAATTCACATTTGATTTTATTCCTGATATAATTTGATTTATGTCTCCCTTTTCAAAAATTTGTGTCATGATGGTGGTAACTTAAATATAATACAGAATTTCCCTTTTTAACCATTTTTAAGTGTGCAGTTCAGTGACATTATTATAGTCTGCAATCACCTCCATGCATTACAAACCTTTTCATCACCTCAAACAGAAACTCTGTCCATTAAGCAAAGACTCCCCAGTCCCTCCTCCAGTTTTCCCTGATAACCTCTAATCTACTTTCTGTCTCTATGAATTTACTTATTTTAGGTATTTCATACAAGTAGACTCATACAATATTTGTCCTTTTGTGTCTGGTTTATTTCACTTAACACTGTTTTCAAGATTCATCCAAATTGCAGCATGTATCAGAACTTTATTCCTTTTTACGGCTGAGTTATATTCCATTGTATGTGCATACCACATTTTGATAATCCATTCATCTGTTGGTTGATACTTGGGTTCTTTTGATCATTTAACTATTGTAAATAATGTTGCTCTGAACATTGATGTACCATTTTCTGAGTCCCTGTTTTCATTTCTTTGGGGTATATACAAGAAAAGTGGAATTGTCAGATCGTATGGTAATTTTATGTTTTATCTTTTTGAAGAACTGCAAACTGTTTTCCACAGAAGCTGCACAATTTTATATTCTCAGCAACAATTTGCAGTAGTTCCAATTTCTCTGCATCTTCACCAACACTTACTTTCAGGTTTTTTTTTGTAACAGCTATCCTAGTGAGTATATTTCTCATTTTGCTTTTTGTTTTCTGTGTTTCTAATGTCTTTTTTTGTTCCTGTTCTCCTTTACTGCCTTGATTTGCATTAAGTGAATATTTTCTAGTTTATTATTAACTATAGTCCATAAATTACATTAGTTGTATTTTTCTCATGCATCACCATATTCTTAACACCTTGTAATAGTGACGTTTGTTCTAGTTCATAGAAGAATATTCTTGTATTTGTTTTATTAGCCACAATCCTTATACACCACCAAGCTCACTATGTTATACAGTCCCAAGACTCTCCTCTAGCTTTCTTTCTATTGACATTTACGTCCCCAGACTGTCTCTTTCAGCCACAATCACATTCATAAATCAGCAGTGTTATACTTACTATAATGTGTTACCATTAGCTCTATCCATTCCAAAACATTTACAATTAACCTTATTAAAAATTCTACATATATTAAGCATCAGCTCCCACTTCTCTCAACCCTCATTTTATCTCCTAGTAACCTATGCTCTAGACTTTACCTCTGTGAGTTTACTCATCGTATTTAGTTCATATTAGTGAGGTGATCCAATAGTTGTCCTTTTGTGTCTGGCTTATTTCACTCAACATAATATCCTCAAGGGTCATCCTTGTTGTCATATGCATCCAGATTTCATTTCTTCTCACAACTGAATAGTATTCCATGGTATGTGTATATCACATTTTTTTAATCCATTCTTCAGTTGATGGACGCTTGGGCTGCTTCCATATTAATCACATTAGCGATTGTGATTAATGCCATTATGAACATCGGTGTGCAAATGTCAGTTTGTGTCTTTGCTTTCAGTTCTTTTGAATATATGTTTAGTAACAGGATTGCTGGATCATATGGCAGTACTATATTCAGCTTCTTGAGGTACTGCCAAACTCTTTTCCACAGAGGCTGTACCATTTTACGTTCTCATCAATGGTGAAGGAGTGTTCCTGTTTCTCCACATCCTCTTCCAGTGTGTTATTCTAATTCATGATTTTTAAGTAGGTTATTTTTCTTTTTCTTATTGAGGTATTGGAGTTCTTTATATATTCTAGATATAAGTCCCTTATTAGATATATGATTTGCAAAGTTTTTCCTCTCATTCAGTTTTTCCTTGGAAGCACTAAAATGTTTAAATTTCATGATGTGCAGTTTGTCTCTTATTTACATAATGAGTTGCTTCTCTCCTTCTGCTTTCAAGATTCTCTCTTTGTCTGTGTCTTTCAACATTTTTACTCTGTATATTTGATTCTGGATCTCTGCATTTATCCTGCCTGGAGTATGGTGCACTTCTAGCAGACCAGTATCTTACATGTTAGTACTGCGGAGTCATCAGCCCTCTCTCAATTTGTTACCAATGCCCGTAGGCATGGACTTCCTTATTCTCTGTTTCAGGTGGAGTCATTCCCTTAGAGCTTCTGTCTCCTTTCCCCTGGGGTAGAAACTCTGAGCCACTGCTTTGGAGTCGGGAGTGGGGACAGCAACCTCGTTTTGGAATGACACCCCTGCTTTTTGAGTGAGGTGTTGGGAGGGAGAGGGTGGTAGCCCCTGGTATTTTCAACTTACTTCTCCTAGCATGGAACCTCTGCCCTCTGTGTAAGCTGGGGCAGAGGTGATTGGATCCCCAGTATTTGGGGCCTAGTCTTTCCTTCTATTATGGGCGAGGGTAAGGGAAAATAGCCCCATTCCTTGCATCCTTGCCTGCCTGGAATTTAGGTCTTGCAACATGGAGCTGGAGGGAGTGAGAGCTGCTGGTGGCTTGCCCTGCCTGAGGGGAAACTTTAACCCTAGTCAGGTAGCTGGGAGAGTTAGCATCTTCTTTGTGGTACCCATCTGTAGTAGACCTTTGATCACACTGAGTGATGGGAGTGACTCGTGGGTTGAATGCCACTGATTCTCAGCGTTTATACTTTTTGCTAGTTAAATGTTTGTTTTGCTATGGAGAGGGTTTGCTAATTTCCTCACACTGTCATTCTCAAAGTCCTGCCCTCTTGGCTCAATTAATTTTGGTGGTGTTTATTACACAACATACAGTTTCATAAAATGCTCTTCACATATGGGTATGATCAGAATCTCTTGGAATCAGGGTTCAGGCCATACCCACAAATCTAATTTCTTTTGAATTTGTCTGTACTCCTATTTGGCAGCTGTTTGACTAGGGCTTCTTCAAAATAGGAAGTTGTTTATTGTGGGGATATTGAGTAAGGTAATCTGTTTATCCCACCATTTATTTTCATTGTAAGGCTGCCCCATCTTCATGCTGTTCTATTCTGTTTTCTTCACTTAGAAAGCCACTAAAGCAAACCTTTTTTGTTCCATGGACACCTTTGACAGTCAGGTGAAAACCACAGACTCCTTAATAAATATAAAACACTCGCACCAACATGTCCCCACAAGAATAATGTTTTTTTTTTTGAGTTTCAGTTCAAGCTCATGGACTCCTTGTTAATATCCCTTGTGTTAAAGCCAAGCCATGATTTAGGGATTCAGGATAAATGCATTCTTGACTTTTTTTGCAAAAGGATATCCTTCAAGGTTCTTTAGCAGTTGGTAGGCTGTTAAGAAGTAAATAAATGAATAGGGTAGGGAGGAATTCTCTCCACTGTGAATATTAGATAAAAAGCATTGAGTGGTTTTTGGGGGCTGTACACTATATTTTTCTTGGAGGTATTTGTAAAGTATGCTTTTAAGAAAAAGTTTCAGTGAATTGGGGGATCCAGCACTCCTGAAGATTATTAGCACCCCTTCTTATAGCCATGTTTAAGAGAATTTGAGCTTTGGATTGGCATGCATTCTCCTTGAGTCCTGCCCTTGCAGTTTTACAGTTGAATCAACAGTTTTGCTCCAGTGAACCATGGAAAACAGTGCTGTTTGAAAAGGCACTACTGTTTGACCTTAAAAGCTGCTTGATCTTGTACTGTATAGTTTAATAAAATGCTTATTTGAATAACAGGTTTTTAAATTGGCTGATGTCAGTCATTTCCCTTGTACTATTTTGTCTCTTCCTTGCTACTCCTTTGTGAATCTTTAATAATATGAATTGCCTTAAGAAGAGGTGACAGTTTAAAGGATAGTTGACATTTCAGGTACTTTTTATCCAGGCTTAGCAGACATAGTCTTGCAGACCATGAAGTGAAGAAAAAAGAAATCATGGAGAGAGGTAAATCTTCAGATGAGTAGAGATGGATAAGAGCAAAGAGGGGTCAGTTGCTACAGGTAGTCCTTTAAAGGGGAAGCTATGCTTATCAGAAGATTGTGCTTCCTGCATGTCTTAGTTTGCCAGGACTGCTATGATAAATGCCACATGCTTAAGTGGCAGGAAGTTATTGCCTAGCAGTTTTGACAGCCAGAAATCAGCATTTAAGTTACTAGCAGGGCCTGCTTTTTCCCACTGTCTCAGTGGTCTGGCAGTCCTCCATCGCATGGTGATCTCTCTCCTTGTGTCTGTTCCTCCGATTTCCACTGACTTCTGGCTTCTACTGACTGTCTGAATTTTCTTTGCTTATAAGGACTCCAGTCCTATGGATTAAAGGCCCGCCTGATTCATCTTCAAAGATTCTCTTTACAAATGGGTTCACACCCACCAAACCCAGGCTTAGGACTTGAGCATTACTTTTGTGGGGGTTACAATTCAGTCCTCAACACTGCATTTCAAATTGTTTGAAAACAGAGCTATGACCCAGCTAACGTCATTTATAAGGACGTTTGTTTATCTTTTGTCCATCTACCTACTGAAGATACTCCTAGTTACAGGAAAAGCTTCAAGAGTAACCAGGGATCCATAGACTAGTGAGGCTAACTCCTATATGAAGCAAACTGAATGAGATTTCATTAGTGTTTAGGATCACAGGTTACTTATGCCAGCATCATATATTCTGGGAAGAGCAATATGGTTTAGTGAAAAGAAATCATGCCTGATGGGCATATTCTTTTTCCAAATGCCTTGGCAGTGGGTCTATAGTATTGTGTTTTTTTGTTGTTGTTTTTTGTTTAGTTTAGTTTAGTTTTGTTTTTCTTGTTTCATTTATCACTGTTCTTTGTTAATATTAATTCATTTACTCCATCTGACACTCATGTAAATGAGGGACATGAGGTGCAGAGAAATTAACTAACTTGGTTGTGGTGCAGCTTGAGTTTGAACTCAGGCAATGATAGTGCAACTTCTTGTGACTCAGTTTGTAATAATAGATAGAGAGATTTAAAATGGATTTACTTCTCATCGCCAGGCCTTTTAGGAAGGCTTCTTTATTCTTAAGTTTCTTGTTTGGTTGGCTTTCATCATTTGCTCTCACTTCCACCTACCCCCCCAAGAAAGGCTTGTGGAGGCTGTACTCATAGAGTTTGTGTTTGAGAAGCTTTGCCTATTTCCTCTTATTAGAATGACATCTTCGTTGGACATAATATTCTTGAATATTGCTATGGAGAAGTTTGTGTCAGCCTTTTATTGGCAGTGATTTGCTTTCTTAAATCTCCTTGGAGTACTTGGAATATTCTTTCCTTATTCTTGAATGTTAATAACAATAAGGGTTTAATGTGTCTAATTCTGTATCTCATTTTCCTGGAACACAGTGCTCTATTAAATCTGCAGACTTTTCTCCCTTGCAGAGAATTTATATACAACTAGGAATACATTTTCTCTTATATTAGTTGAATTCTTTACTTCAGGGTTACCAGTTATCCGTGTTAGAATGTTTTAGGTCAGCAAATTTTTTTTTTCTCATTTTGTTTTAGTAATGTCTCATTTTGA
>JAQZBX010091696.1:0-12357 GCA_029593785.1 Cabassous unicinctus
CATGTGGCTCATAGCTGTGGCTTGCCTTATCTTTCTATGAGCTGGCGCTTCCTTTACATGCTGCATGCTTAGTCTCCAGAGGGTCTCCTGCTAAATGCTCTCCCCACCTTGTCCTGACTAACCTGTTCTCTTAGGGTCACCTCCAATATTACCCATCCAATGGTCTCTCTCTGGCCCCCACCCACCCATTCTTCCTCTCTACAGGACAAACCTGACCTTCATTACCACTGAACTTTGAAATCCTCCAAACGCCCTGAACACCTTTGTCATCCCAACGCTTAGTCCTGTTCTCCCGGTGGACTGTGACCTCCTCGACATGAGGACTAAATTTGTCTTTTCACTTCCATGTTCCCGGCATGCAGCATAGTGTCAAGCACTAAAGAGTGGGCTATAAAATATGTGTGTGAATGAAGGAATGAATGAATGAACAAATGAATGAATTCAGTACACTTCATTTGTACACAAGCATGTCTCTTCCAGATCCATGGCTTCCACAATAATTTTAGGAAGTTTGGCATTTAAGATCAAGACAAAGTATTCTGAAGAGATCAAATGAGGAAATTGGAGAAGTGGCTTTGACCCGTTGTCATACTTTTTCACACATTATCCATATCTTCAGGGTGATTTTCTTCTTGGAGGATACATGTTGTATTAAGTGGAAGAAAAGTGTATTGGAATCATGGATTGACTCGTTTAATCAAGGCAAAGGAAACCATATAAAGCTTTGCACAGAAAGATGATAGAAGGAATATGAGGGATGGGTTTTGTTAAAAGGCCCCACATGGAAAGGGTCTAACTCAACACTGGTGCCGTTGGTTACAGAGCAACATTTTTCACTTGGAGAAGACTTGCTTGTTTATTTATTTGTAATTTTAACAATACTCATGTGTTCTTGTTTTATCTCATGGACTAGGTTGTACTTTTTTTTCCTTTCTTTTTTTTTAAGGAGTTACTGGGGATTGAACCCAGGACCTTGTACATGGGAAGCAGGCGCTCAACCACTGAGCTACATCCGTTCCCCCTAGGTTGAACTTTTTAACTTGGACATAGAAAGTATTTTTTTCTCTTAAAAATAGCTATGATAGAATATAGTACAGGATATTTTTGAGGAAACAAAGCTTTCAGAGGGAAAAACAAAGAGTGGGAATTGAAAAACTATATGGGTACCGTAATAACAAAGCAAAAGTCTCCTTCCTTCGACATACATACACTCACTCATACACACTCACCACCATAAATACACCTGCTTTGACACACATTCATACTCACACCCACCCACATACACCCACACACACCCCTCATGCTCACACACACATTTTCATGTGCCCTCATACATACACACACTCGTATACATTCTCTCTCTCTCTCTCTCTCTTTCTCTTTCTCTCTCTCTCTGTCTCACACACACACACACACACACACACACACACACACACCCGGCTGCTCCCATTCAGTACTGAGTTCTCCTCTAATGTAAACATTCTACAAAAGTGAAAGGTCATCTCACTTTTTCCCAGATGCAAGAGAAATGTGCTGTCACTGTGTTCACAGGCTAACAGGGTTGTACTTTGGGCTCCCTTTGGTGCCACGGCCTGAAATTCCCCACTCTGCAGTGACTGGGTGTCTCTCTCATCTGGTTTCCCAGTATTGCTCAAAGGAAAAACAAAACAAAACAAAAACCATCACATGCACATCTTTGCTTCCTTTGCCCCAGTGAAGTGTGGTTTAGGCTCTACCACAAAGCACCTGGTCTGGCTTCAGTGTTTTCTTTCTAGTTGACATTTAGATGAGTCCCTTTGTGCCAATGTTACCCTCTCAAGTCCCTCAACCTGCTGGAAAATGGGCAGCAGGAATCTCCATTCTGAAGGGTGGGACAAAAGTGGTTCAAAACAAAAAGAGCTGTGAAGGACCCTGCCAATAAACACCCTATTACCGGAAATTCCCTCGTTGGGAATCACTTCACCTCTCTAAACCTCAGTTTCTGGGTTTGTAACATGAGGGGTAGGAGAGGATGCTAAATTCCCTTTGGCTCTTTTAGGTTTTTATATGGACCAGCTCCAGTCCAAAGTATCCTTTTTGGGCCCACTGTAATTCTGGCTCCACAAAAGGAAAGATTTTCTAATGGTAAGGGATCTCCAACCATAGCACGGGCTGCTTATAAAGTCAGGCCCCAGAAGGCCCCAGCGGAGACATCTGTCTGTCCTGGCTGGAGTAGGAGCCATATTTATAATGGGAGGAAAGGTGGGCTAGGAGAACATTAGAGTCCCTTCTAATTCCAAGATCTCATTTCAGCACACAAGCATTGCGAGGAGCCTGTGGCTAACAATATTTATTTGATTTCAGTCTGATACTGGATTCAGAGTTCATATCTGTGACAAGTTCTCTTTGTTATACTGAGAAGTACCGTAAGACATGGTACTGGGTGTGTTGCTTTCACTGTCAGGATAAAAATTCATGAAGTAGTACCATTTAACTTTACCTTGGTGGCCCTAGTGATTTTCTACATTTGTGTTCTCTCATTTCTTTGATACCCACAATGATGTTGTCTGCCACACATATACCTGTATCAGTACCCTCATTCTACTGAAAGAAAATCGTTGAGCAGAAAGGAGTGAAATAGGATTAAAATAGCATAACCTTCAGATCACTGTTGAGGACATTTTTGGAGGAGGAATCTTTATAGGAGAGGAATTTTGGTTTTAATCAGTCGCTTACTTGTGTAAAGGACAACCAAGAGCCAAGAATTGAGCTGGTTTCTTCCATATTATTTACAAAGTATGGTTGTTCTAAATGTCTTGCTTTGAGAATTGTCTTCCCATGGCTTTATTTTAAAATAAATTTTGAGCTGCAGTTTTAGTTTCAAAGTGAAGAACTCGATTATGACTCACCAAGCTATTTTTAGTGAGTCTTCTCTTATACCAGACATCTTGTGTATGTGAGAAAGAGAAAGAGGGAAAGAGGGAGAAAAAGCTCATTTCTTGCCTGGCTCATTTCTTAAAACTGAAGATGATCACATAGTATCACAATCAATCATGCTAACCCCATCAGAAGATTTTATATTCAATGTTATGGATCTTCTGATTTGATGCTCACCAGGTTCCTAATTCTAAAACTGTTTATTTGCCCTTAACTGGAAGAGGTATAGTGAAGGGCATATGGATTTTGGGAAATAAAGAAGAGTACAGCTCACCCCAAACCTCTTCTTATGAGTACATCAATCAGCAGATCAATTCAAATAGCATTTCCTTTCAGCAAGGATGAGTCATGAAGTGACAGAAAGAGTTCTGGATGGGGTTTCAGCCTCAGCTCTGCACTTAGTAGCTGGATGACATGGGGCAAGTACTTAACTCTCTCTGTTAAATGCGGATAAGATTTTCTACATGGTTTTAATGAGAATTACATGAAATGATGATGTCAGCTCTCAGCACTTAATAAACATTTCACAATCTGTAATAATATTAGGCCTCATTGGTTCCTTATAAAATTAAGTATAGAATAACCATATGATTCAGCAATCCCACTTCAAGCTGTATATCCAAACAGCTTGAAACAATATGTATATCCAAACATATTGAAAGCAGGGACTCAGAGATATTTGCACACCAATGTTCATAGCAGCGTTATATGTTGCTAAAAGAAGCAACCCAAGTGTCCACCAACAGATGAATGGATAAACAAAATGAGATATATATACACATTCAATGGAGTGTTATTCAGTGATAAAAAGGAATGAATTCTGATATACACATAGATGAACCTTGAAGACATCATGTTGAGTGAAATAAGCCAGACACAAAAGGATAAATATTCCATAATATCACTGATAAAAAATAATAAGAATATGCAAATTCAGAGAGCCAGAAACTAGAATATAAGTTAGCAAGGGTTGGGGTCAGGGTAGGGAATGGGAAGTTAATGCTTAACTGGTACAGAGTTTCTGTTTGAGGTGATGGCAAATTTTTGGTAATGGATAGTGGTGATGGTAGTACAACACTGTGAATGGAATTAACACCATTGAACTGCATACTTGAAAATGGTTAAAATGGGAAATTTTAGGCAGTTGTGACAGTTGGAAGTTTTTTGTGAATCCCAAAAAAGATCATGTTCTTAGAATTCATCCAATCCTGTGGATGTGGGGCCCTTTGATTGCATTAGATTCAGTTAAGGAACCATTGATTAGATCACTTTAGGGTCTGTGATTGGACTATTACAGGTTGGGTCTCCACCCTCTTGCTGGGGTCTTATATAAACTGAGAATTGGAAGCAGAAACACACAGGGAAAGACAGCCACCGTTTTTACCCTGCCAGGTGAGAGCAAACTCCAGATCTCCTACAGCTCCAGAAAAACAGAGAAATCCCAAGAGACTGAAAGAGAGGCTAAGAGAAACCCCGAGAGCTTGAGAGAGAATAAGCGGAGCAACCCAATGTGAGGAGAAGAGTCAGGGACCTTGGCAGAGATCAGCCGCAATGGCCAAAGCCCAGGATCTACCAGCAGCCGACCTTTGGTGAGACAGCATCTCTGATGATGTCTTGATTTGGACATTTTCACAGCTTCAGAACTGTAAGCTTTTACCCTAATAAATTCCCTTTATAAAAGCTGACCCATTTCTGGTATTTTGTATCAGCAGCCTTAGCAAACTAAAACAGTTGTAGATATACCACCAGAATAAAGAAAAAAAATTGAAAAACCATAGAATTACACAATACAAACAATGAATACTAATATAAACTATGGACTACAGTTAATAGTATATATATGGCAATATTGTTTCATCAATTATACTTCACTGAGGCAAAGTATTAATAATAGGGAAACTTTGTATGAGGGAATGGTATATGGGACTTCTGTGCTTTTTGTATGATTTTTCTAAAAACCTACAATCTAACTCTAATAAAAAAAAATTAGGTTTCATTGTCTTCTAGAAGGTTGTGCAATTTACAACTATGTTACTACTATTCTTGAGAGCTGATTTCTATTCCTATTGCTATTATTTTCTACTACTATTAGTATCCCTGAGGTAGGGCCTCAGGAGAGACTCCCCTCTAGGAAAGAGGGTGTGGGCAGAGAAGAGGATGAGAGTCAAAAAAGATAGTGTAGCTGGAGTCAGAGGGTGGCAATGCCTGGGATGAAAAAGGACCTTGATTGATTGAGGGTGGGATGAGGAAAGAGTGTGATGGTGCAGGGGAGGGAACACAGAGCTCTTGCCCTTATCTGGCAAAGGCAAATGACACTGAGTCATGTAACATAAGGATATGTCTGAGAAAACGAGCTCCAACAAAGTCATTGAAACCTCACATCAAAGTCACTATGGAAATGGAAGGCCTTTTTTCTGCCTTGAAATTCATCATTCAAATATTTAATTCTCTTGAGTTTTAAGTTGCCTGAAAACTTACCTTCCAGAAAAGAGAAATCTGTTGTCTATTGCAGTCAATGCGCTCTTGAAGGTACCAGACATCTAACATCCCAGTGGGCTCTGTTTTGAAGGGGGAAAAAAACCATCTTTTCATATATATAGCTATGCAATATACTACACTGTTATATAAGCATCAATTGTTTATTGTATAAATGATTCTTGGAAACTAGGTTAATAGGATAATTTCAATTTCCTTTGTGCTCCAATATTTCCTTCTTCTTTTGTTTAACAACAAGCATGAAATGCAAGATTACTTTAAAAAAAATTTTTTTAAAAGAGTAAGATTTCCACCTTACTCTTAAAACATGTATTAATAAAATAATTCAAATAAAATGCCTGTGATTATTTCTTTTATTGGAATGGAAAAAGAATTCTCAACAGAAAAATAAAGATATAAATCAAAAGGAAGAACATTTTTTGATCTTGAAAAAATACAAAATACAAATACAAATGATAAACCTGTGTTCATCTCCATTCCTGAGCTCACCATGCTGTACTATAGTTATTTGGTTTTATGATGATAAGACAGTGAGCTACTTGAAGGCAAAGCCTCTCTCATTCATCTTAATATTCCTTATACCTGGGAAACGGATGTGGCTCAAGCGATTGGGCTCCTGTCTATCATATAGGAGGTCCAGGGTTCGATTCCCAGGGCCTCCTGGTAAAAGGCAAGCTGGCCCATGTGGCGAGCTGGCCAAGCGATGTGCTGGCCTGTGTGGTGTGTTGGCCTGCACAGGAGTGCTGGCTCATGCGGAAGTGCTGGCCCGCGCAGAGTTGGTGCAGCAAGATGACACAACAAAAAGAGACACAGAGGAGAGACAATAAGAGATGCAGCAGACCAGGGAGCTGAGGTGGTTCAAGAGATTGAGTGCCTCTCCCACTCCAGAAGGTCCCAGGATCAGTTCCCAGTGCCACCTAAAAGAGAAGACAAGCAGACACAAAAGAACACACAGAGAGCAGACAACGAGGACAAAACAACAAGGTGGCGGGTGGGGGGGAGGGGCGGGGATAGAAATAGATAAATCTAAAAAAAAAAAAAATTCCCTATACCTAGTACAGAACTTGGAATGTGTTAGGCTCCTGGTAAGTTTTTGTTAAGTGATGAATGAACAAATGAACAAGTCAGGCAATATTATCCATTTGATATTGAAACATAGACTAAGCCTTTAGAAGAAATAAACTCTACTCTATAAAACATGGTCAAAAATGACCCAATTTCATTTGAAAAGAGACTGAATAATCATCTCCTGTGTGTATGTGAGTGTGTGTGTGAAGTAGTTTTACTTCCCCCACTATCAGTCACGGAGATTTGTTTTGATTCACAGCCAAGAGTAGAATCAATAGAAGCAACCACTGAAAACAGGCTTCAACTGCACCAATCTAACTGCTTAAACAGTGAAACTTAGTGCGTATTTGAGATGAAGCTGCACTGAGATTCCTTTTGGAGTAGCAAGTTCCATTTAAGCAGGTGAAAATTTCCAGAAAAGTAAGTCCCCACCTGGTAATAGAAGACAAGTAGTCAGGGAGAGGAGAAGAGAAAAAGTGAAAGGGAAAGAACTAACAGGTGCTGTGCACCGACTGTGGGCCCTGTGTGGCCCATTCACAAGTACCATCCTGTGTATTCTTCATACCCCATGATGGAGCTTTAGTGTAGTGGTTAAAGTGAGAGCTTCAGAACTATGGGAAAATCTTGGGTGATGGTTTGAAGCTGTATATCCCCAGAAAAACATATTCTCAAATGCAATCTGTTCCTGTGGATGTGAACCCATCGTGAGTGGGACCTTTGGATGAGGTTACTTCAGTTAAGGTATGTCCCACCTCAATCAGGATGGGTATTAATCCTATTACTGGAGTCCTTTATAAGAGAATGAAATTCAGACAGAGAGGGAAAGCCACAGAGGGAGCAGCCAGAAGCTGAACATCAATGGAACATGGAAGAGACCGGAGAGACCAGGAGATGCCACCATGTGCTTTGCCATGTGACAAGCTAAGGATCAAGGATTGCTGGCAGCCAGCCCCAGAATGCCACCATCATCAGGGAGAAAGCATTGCCTTGAGGTTTTTTCCCAACCTCAGAACGGTGAGCAAATAAATTCCCATTGTTTAAGCTGAACCATTGTATAATACTTGCTTGAGCAGCCACAGAGACTAAAACATCCTGGCTCCACAGTCTTGAGGAAATGTTAAATGTGTTCTCAACCAGTTTCTTCATTTGTCAAATGAGGATAACAATACTATATATCACGTTGGGCTGCTGTGAGAATTTAAATGAGCAAAACACTGCCTCACACATGGTAAGCACTCAGTAACTTTAGTTGTGATTGCTTTCTTCATTTGAACACCGAGTTGAACACCGAGGTACGGAGAGGTTAAGGAGCTTGCTAAAGGCCCTGGAACTAATAAGCATAGATGCCAGGCTTTGAACACAGGTCTGTGCTATTCCCTAACCATAATCTTCACTCTGTACCATGCAATTACCTGGCTATAAGCGCACTTATGATTTCTCTGCAATACTTCCATCCCCCAAAGTGTATGCCTCTTTCTTGTTCTATTCTCTTCCTTCATCACTTCCTCTTCCTGCCTTCTCTCTCTTTTTTTTCTAAACACCCACGTCTTTTCTTTCCTAAAGGCTTCTTTTCTTCCCCCTAACTTCTGACCAGTGGTAGTATTTACCCTTGTGGCAAGGATTTAGGGGTAAAGACATTCTGAAACTATTTCAAATCATTCAGGATTATGAATAGTGACCCAGGAATCAAGCCAGGGATTCTTTCTGCTAGCTCAGATGTAAAAAAGTACCAGCAACAGAAGAAAAAGAGAAACTGATGTTTATTAACCACCTACTATGTGCCAGTTAATGTTGCAGTTAATAGTATCTCATTTAATCCTTACATAACACAGGAGGTACATGTGGTGATACTTATTTTACAGATAAGGACCAGGAAATTGACAAAGGTTAAATGATTTACAGAGACTGGTAAATGGTAAAGCTGAGAGCCAAGCCCAGGTCTCAATGTCTCCAAAGACCCTGCTCTTCCTGTTTGAGATTACTACATTGAGCAAAGCTCTGAATATGCCACAAACTCGATAATCCAGACATGACTATATAATCAGGATTTAAAAACTTGGGTGTGCTCAGTCTCAAAGCAAATTAACTTATACCATAGCATAAAATATCTTCAGTTAATTACATTTTAGTAAGAAACTTAAAGGGAACATTCATTGTAGCAGTAAGACCTACAACCTAACAGATCATTGCAGAGCTAAGAATCAAATTCTAGAAATTTACTGTCTTTGAGGGATAAATCGCAAGTGAAACTAAAATTTTAATGATGCCTACATGCAGCGTAAGTCTCTATGGGAGAGAAATCATTAGTTGAATTTGTATGGGTTTCAAAGTGTAAAACTTCTGACGAGGGGTGTCAAGCCACAGCTGCTGAACGCAACATTAGTGCTAACATTGAAGAGAAACTTTGACATTCAACTGTGACAAAAAGCACTTAAATTTCTATCCTCAGTGTTACCTAATAAAAGAGAGAGAAAACTATCATCTTATAGGCAGGCAAGAAGGAGACAGTCAAAAGCCAGTAAGTTCAAGTGATTTCAAAACAAATGGATACAAATTATTAAAAGAACAAATATGAGACATGGAAATCAAATCTCCTGAGATGAAGCTGCCTTCCATTTAAAGGACAAATTGGAGGCTTAAAGAGGAAGAAGCCCCCAATATGAAAAAAAGAGGAGGTCCTAAATTAAGCAAGAAATTGGCCTAAATGACCTAAATGACAGACAGGGTTCTTTCAACTCTAAGATCCTGAGATTTTAGGATTCTATGAAACAGTATGTTTGTTTAACAAATCAGAGCCAAGCCATGTGTTACTTCTGAGAATAGTATCCACACCTAAAGCCAAAGCAAGGGCAGGGGGCTTGCACATGACTGAACCACAGGGTGGGAAACAATCCCTCCATGTTACCTATAGCTTCAGAAATTTAGCATACAGTTGAAAGAAGTGTAAAGACCTCCAAGGACAGTAAGAATGGAAAATTTAACAAAAAGTGAATATGGGAAGACATATCTTAAGAGGTTTTAGGTAATAAGCAAATGAAATAAACGGGTTTTTTTTGTTGGTTGATATCCACTCTTTGGGCTGTGGTATATGTATCTAAAATTTAGTTTCAAATAACTCAGTGCAGATGGGTCTTACAAAACACTTACTTGATTTAAATGTTTTTGAAGGTAGGTTCATGCCTTCAGTCATTATTGGGTACTACGCCTCCTTGTTAAGTTCTACACAGACTCCTACTACTGCTCCATATCTCTGTTCCCTTCAACAGAACTTCTTGTAAAGAGATGTCATTTGTCACTGTTTCCATCCACTCACCTCACATTCTCTCTCGACCCACACCATTTGAGCCCATTCCATTGATGCCTCATTTCACTGACACTGCTTTTGGTTGCCAGCAAACTCCCTGTTGCCAAATCTAATGGTCAGTTCTGTTGTTATTTTATTGGACCTCTCAGCATGTTTGATATAGTTGACACATCCCTCTACCTGTTTTTAGAAACATAACTTTTAAACATCCAGATCACAAGTAAAGAGGTTGTCCTTTTTTTTAGGAGGCACTGGGGATTGAACCCAGGACCTCATACTTGGGAAGCAGGCATTCAACCACTGAGCTACATCCACTCCCCAAGAGGTTGTCTTTTGATAGAAATACGGATGCATCATCTGCACTAAAATCAGTAGAGACGTTGTGTTTGAGTTCTGATGGGAAAAAATTGAGTTACAGATTATACATAGTATGTAATTTTAATAAAGTTCAAAACTGAGCTTTTATTTTTTTGAGAGAGTCTACTTTGTGAAAAAAAAAAAAAGGAAAAGGGGATGATAAACACAAAATTCAGGATAGTAGCTACTTCTGGGGAGGCATGACAGGGAAAAGAATACATTGGTAATGTTACAGTACATAAGTTGAGTTGTGGGTTCAAAAGTGTTCATTTTGTTGTTATGCTTCATACTTAGAAAGTAGCTTGAACTAGGATGGTCATGGTGGCAATGGAAAGAAGTGAACAGATTTTGAACATGTTTAGGATAAAGAGCCTGTTGTTGATATGGGGGGAAAACAGAAATTAGGGATAATTTCTAAATTTTTGGCTTGAGTAACTAGGAAGATGGTGGTGTCGTTTACTGAGATGGGAACTACTGAAGCAGAAACATTTCGGAAGCATTTTGCTTTGGAGGAAAAATGAAAGTTTTGATTTAGGCTACGTGAGGTTTGGGATGCCTGTTGACATCTGAGTGAAGATATCAGAGAGGCAGGTGGGACACAAATCTAAAGATCTGGAGAGAGGCCAGGGCTGAAACTACAAATATGGTTTTAGTACCATGGGGCTGAATGTGGTCACTTGGGGAAAGTAGGGGCATCCAACCTTTAACAAAAGAGGATGGTGGCTGGCAAAAGAAATCAAGAAATACTGGCCATCAGGTTAAAACGAAAACCAGGATTGCAAGATTTCACAAGTCAAGAGAATCAAGTACTTCAAAGAAGAAATAACTGCTTTCCGCTACTGCAATGACTTTGGACTTTGCATTTCATCTTGGTGTTGCCTTCCCCAAGAATCTTTCCCTAACCTTCCAAGAGAGACTATAATCCCTTGAGTCTGAAGATCTGACTGGTTTCATTGCGTCCCAGTACCTAGTATCATTCCTGATACATACTTTCCTCATAGGCCATCCAGAGAAGCATATATTTTTTTCTCTGTTCAGAGGAACTCAGAGAAAGCTTTCCTCCTATTGGGGTAATCACTGTTTTGTCAAAATAGCGCCCACGCATTTACAAGTACTTACAGAGTAGGTGTCGGGCTTAGAGGACAACAAAAGAAGGAAAAAAAAGGGCAGGTACTGTTACTGGATCACAAACATAACATTTTCCATCTAACGAAGATGTTTGCATGTAAGTCTCTTTAGAAGGGTAAAGAACCATTCATTCTTATTTCCTTAAGCCTTAGGCAAAAAGGCTCAAGAATGATGATTTCAAGTTTAGCTGGTTTAGAGGTCAGCAAATTACAGTCCACAGGTAAAATCTGGCTCACTGTTTTTCTACAGTCTGTGAATTAACACTGTTTTTTACATTTTTAAATGGTTGGGGAAAAAAATCAAAAGAATAATTTTTTGTGATGTGAAAACTATATGAAATTAAAATTCCAGTGTCCATAAATAAAGTTTCATTGGAACACAGCCATGCCCATTTGTTTATGTATTGTCTAGGGCTGCTTTCATCCTACAACAACAAATTTTAGTAGTTGTGACAAGAGATTGCATGGTCCAAAAAGCCTGTACAGAAAATGTTTGCTCCAAGCTACACTGTTATAAAATGATATTTGCTAAGACAGTAAAAGAACTTACAGTATTTGATTATTCACACCTAATCTATCTTGTCAATATTTTGAAATTACGAATGAATGAATTAATGAGTTGCCTAGCTTCTCAATGTGGGAAAGGGTGGCTAGAGCTGGTAACCGGCATTTTCTCCCTCTTTGATGATTTCTAACTAATCACCTTTGTAACTGCCGTGATCGGGGAGGGCTCCTCCTTTAACACTCTGGCCCAAACCTGAACTTTATTCCTTTATTAATTGTCCAGAGTAGAGTTGAACAAGACCAAAACATTTAAATGAAAGCTTTAGGGAAGCGGGTGTGGCTCAGTGGATAGAGCCCCCGTTTACCATATGGGAGGCCCGGGTTCGCGTCCGGAGGCCTCCTTGTGAGGGCACCGGCCTGAGCGGTGCGGTGGGCTGATGCAGCAACCTCACGGCAGGAAGCGGGTGTGGTGCAATGGATAGAGCCCCCGTTTACCATATGAGAGGCCCCGGGTTCACTTCCCGGCGCCTCCTTGTGAGGGCAGGCCGGGCAAGACCTCACAGCAAGGGGGAGATAAGCAGACAC
>JAQZBX010091697.1:0-12362 GCA_029593785.1 Cabassous unicinctus
CTTTTTTTATATATATATTTATATATATTTTTTTCCATCCTTTCACTTAAGTGTCTTTGAATTTAAGGTGCGTCTTTTGTAAACAGCACATAGATGGGTCATATTTTTTTATCCATTCTACTAACCCCTGCCTTTTGACTGGAGAATTTAATCGTTTACATTTAAGTAACCACTGATAACGGAGGACTCTGTTAGGGCATTTTGCTCTTTTGTCTTTGTAAGTCTTACACGCGTTCTTGGTCCCTCAATTCTTCCACCAATGTCTACTTCTGTATTTTTTAGTTTTTTGTAGCACGCCATCTTGAGTCCCTTCTTATTTCCTTATGTATATATTTTTCAGATATTTTCTTGGTGGTTACCATGGGGCTTAAATTTAACACCCCAAGTCTACAGCAGTCACGTTTGATTTGATACCCCTGAACTTCTGTAGCAGACATGTACACTCCACACCCCTCCAGCCCCCCACCTTTTTGTTGCACTTGTTACAAATTATATCTTTATACATTGTATGTCCATCACACCTCATAGATTTATCACAGCTTTTTATGCATTTGCATTTTAGAATCTGTAAGAAGCAAAAAGTGGAGTTATGTACCAAAAAATACAATAGTCCTGGCATTTGTAATTACCCTCACGGGTACCTTTACTGGAGGTCTGTTCCTTATGGTCCCCAGATCCACTGTCTCGTCCTTTTCTTTCCATCTGCAGAACTCCCTTTAGCGTCGCTTTTGGGGCAGTCTAGTAGTGATGAACTCCTAGATCTTTTGCTTATCTGGGAATGTCTTAATCTCTCCCTCTTTTTTTTCTTTCAGGAGGTACCAGGGAATCAAACCTGGTACCTCACATGTGGGAAGCAGGCTCTCAAACCACTGAGCTACACCTGCTCCCTCTCCCTCATTTTTGAAAGACATTCTTACCAAATATAAAATTCTTGGTAGGCAGTTGTTTTCGCTCAGCACTTTAAATATTTCATTCCACGGCCTTCTTACCTCCAAGGTTTCTCATGAGAAACCAGCCCTTAATCTTATCGACACTCCCTTGTACATAACTTGTCATTTTTCTCTTGCAGCTTTCAGAACTCTCCCTGAGCTTGGCAATGGACACTTTGACTGCTGTCTGGGTGTGCTTCTCTTTGAGTCTATCCTGTTTGGGGTTCACTGGGCTTCTTAAATGTGCATATTCATGCCTTTTGTTAAATTTGGGAGGTTTTCTGCCATTATTTCTTTGAATATTCCTTCTGTACTTTTCTTCTCATTCTGGGATTCCCACAAAGTGTATATTGGTACACTTGATGGTGTCCCACAGGTCTCTTTGGCTCTGTTCAGGTTTTTGTTTTTTCATTTTCTTTTGGCTTCTCTGATTGAATCTTTTCAGTTGTCTTTCTTTAAGTTCACTGATTCTTCTGCCAGCCCTAATCTGTTGCTGAAGCCTGCTAGGAAATTTCTTATTTTAGTTAATGTGGCTTCAACTCCACTATTTCTGTTTGGTTCCTTTTTAAATGTCCTATTTCTTTCCTTTTTAAATTTCTCATATTGTTCATTCATCATTTCCCTAATGTCTTTTACATTTTACTCTATGTTTTCTTTTATCTCCTTGAGCATAGTGAGGGCCATTCTTAGCGGTCTTTGTTCAATATGTCCAAAGTCTGGTCTTCTTTGTTGATGGTTTCTGGATTTTTATCTCGTTCCTTTGGATTGGCCATCATTTCCTGTTTCTTCATTTGTCTTACAATCTTTTTGCACATTGTACATTTTGGTATTTTAATGTGTAAACTCTCGGATTTAGTCCCTGAGCTGTCCGTTCTGAAGTTTGTATCCATCTAGAGATACGACAGAGATTTTCTTGAGTGCCAGGAACTACCAAAAACAAACAATGTAAAAACACCTTTCACAGTCTTCGTAAATCGGCTCTGCATTAGCTGGTGCTCTGAGGTTAGTCCTCCAGTCAAGGAGAATGAAGTGCAGGGTCCTCTCCTTCTTCTCTGAGCCTGTGTCTGGTCCTTGGCTGGTGCTTTCAGGTGGCCTTAGGCATTTCCCTGTTGACATACTCCCTATGAATAGACTTTACTCCCTTCCAGGGTGCTCCACTGTGTGTCTTAAAGCAGGTAATCCTTTGCCCCAGGCCACTTGGACTTAATTGTTTCTTACACTCTGCAGGGCAGGTTCTGGGGTGGCCAGCCTGAGATGAGTTTCCTGCTTCAGTCTTTCAGGCTGCCACCCGCTGGGTGGGCACCGACATACAGCAGCCCAGTATGTGCATACACGCTCCCTCTGACACAGGGCCAGGCACCCACAATGGAAGCACAGGCTGGTTCCACACCGCACCAGGGAGGGGTGGGGGCAAGTCCAGTAAGCGCACCAAGGGCTTATTCTTGATTTGGTCCTCGCCCAGTTACTGCAACCCTTTACTGTGTTCTGGAGTTTTTGAGGAGGTTGACTCTGCCAGCTTGTGCTGGCTGTTCACAGAGGGCACAGCACCCTGAGTCTCTCAGGCCACCTTCTTGGTCCTCTGGACTCTTAGGTCGGTCAGCTTTTTAAAGTTGTTGTGTGCAGCAACGAGCTGCAGCAGGTGGTCAGTTTGCTTCTTGCTCTGCACAGTTCCAAATGGGTGACTGGTAACAGCTGCTACCACCTCTCTTGGGGTGTAGAATGTGCCGGGCCCTGCTCCAGCTGCCTCCCAGCTGCCTCCCAGTGTTTCCTCATTGAGTCCTCATGATTCCACAGAATTCAAATGCATCCACGAAGTGAGGGGACCTGTCTGGGGGGCAGGGGGTCCCACTGGGTCAGTGGTGGACCCTGAAGTCTGACCCCAGATGCTGCCATCACCCGTACCCCTGTGGGGCCCCTGGCGCTGAGAAGTCTCACTGGCCTTCACCCAGCCTCTGTGCTGCAGGGCAGCTGCCTGGGACCAGGAAGCACATCAAAGAGGGGGCCCAGGCAGCAGAGCCCCTGGCAGCCAGGCCGGGCGCTGTAATCAGGAGCAGGCAGAATGTGCGGGGAGAGAGCTGCACCGTCTGGCATGGGAGCCGCAAGGGGGCAGCAGTCAGGGGCAAGTTACACTTGAGAAGTTGCACCTGAGGTGCACCTTAGGCGTAAGTGCCCTGGCCCAGGTGCAGGTGGGGGGAGGGGCAAGGAGCGGTGTCTTGGGCTTGTTCAAGGAAAGGAGACAGCAAAGCAAGAGGCGAGAGGGCAAGAGGACCAGAGGACCTAGGCTATGTGAGGAGCTGTGAGCCTGAGCTCCACAGTGGGGAGGGTGCCGGGCTGCACTGCGAGGTGGGGCCAGGTCTGAAGGGCAGAGGGGCTGGGCCCTGGGCATGCGCTGAACGAGAGCAGCCGCGGGTGTGAAGCCAGGGAGGGTGAGCGCGGGTCTGCGTGAATGAGATTGGTTGGAGGTCTTTCCTCTCTAACACCTGGCACCCCGAGTCCTTCAGAGGACTTCGGCCCATCTAGGAAGAAAGCCTGGGGGTCTGCACAGAGCTCTCTATTTTGACAGCAGACTTCTCAACGTTGGGGTGCGCCATTAGCGTTCGTTCTCTCAGGCAGCTGGTCATCTCTGACTGCCCGTTGCACTGGCCGCACCGTGGCACTGGTGGTGGGCGTTGGAAACAGTGTGGTATTGCTTTTTGTTTTCTTGTCTCTCGCGTTGGGCCGTCTTATTGCTGGGGGTGCGTGGGCACAGAGTGACGTGAGCCCACGTGGGGCGGCGGCGGCGGCTGCCCCTCCCTGCTGTGCCCACTGCAGCTCCTGCTCCTCCCGGCCCTGGCGCTAGGGCACAGCAAGGTCATTTTGCCTGAGCTGGAGGCCCTTTGGCGTGTAAGATTGGGAAACCCTTCCCAGACAGAAGGCAGCCCATAATACCTCCCCTCCTCCCCCCACAGCTCCCGACCTGGGGTCTGTGGCTGGCTGTGGTTACCTCCCGGCCGTGGGGAGAGCGCCAAGGTTTGCCGAGCACCTGCCCTCGGCCCACCTGGGCCAGGTGTGTGGCAGACAGGTGGGTGAGCGGCCGTTTCTGCCCTCAGATGCGCACGGGCCCGGCCGGGGGAGGGCTGGGAGGTGGACAGTGGAGGGCCAGGGACGCTGCTTTGTTGGGGTAGGATCAGGGCTGGGCCGGGAGGCTGCTGCTGCAGTGAGATCAGAGTGGTTCCCGAAGCCTCCGCGTCGTCTCCTGGGACTGCGCGTACCTGTGGTGAAGGCTGGAAAACGTTCTCCTGTCCACTCACTGCTCCCCATCCTCTGGTACAGTTCACACCTGCCCTGAGCATGGCCAGCGCTGAGGGACATGCCTCGAGCCAGCTGCCCTCCTTCATGCTGGCCGCCCTCTGGGTACTGCATCTCCGTTAACTCACGTCCCTGGTACTGGGCTGATGGGCCACCACTACTGGGCGCGCTGGGGAAGGGGGGTGGGGGGGATGGGCCGGGGCTGGGCGCAGGTGCCGGGGGATGGTGCCCACCATCCAATGAGAGATGCAGGTGTGTGTGGTGTGAGGGGAAACAGGCCCACGGAGGCGACTGCGAAGGCCTCTGGGCTGCGCTCGCTGGCGGGGCCCACGCAGACCCCTCCCTTCAGAAGGCCTTCTGGAACATGGTGGAGCCAGAGCCTCGTGTGCCGGCAGGACTTGGGGGCCTCCGGGCTGGCGCAGTGCCCACGGCGGCACGCTCTTGGGGAGCCCCTGGGGTAGGCAGCCCCTCCGGGTGACCCGGTCCTGGGGCCTTTTCCCTGCTGGATGCTGTCGAGGTGAGGAAGCTGCTTCCTCCACTTGGCCCCCCAGAGAACAGCCTCAGAAACGCGGCTGCTCCATGCCGCCTGCCGGGAGGTTGGAACGTGGCTTCCAGGGTGTCGGAAGTGGGGATTTGCCCAGGACGGGCGAGCGCAGATCCCGAGACGAGAGGCAGCCCTTCGTTCACTCCTCCTCATCGGGAGCCCCCAGCTGCTGGAGCGGTCTGGGCCGTGGTCGTGTGGAGACAGCAGAGCCTGAGTGACGCCGTCCCACGTGGTGTGGCCAGTGCTGCCGAGAAAGACCGCGCCAGCGCCGGACGGGTGACAACCCCGGAGCAGTCGGGGCCAAAGCGAGCCTGAAGGCTCCGTCAGAAGCGTTCCTCCTGCCACCCCGACGTCCAGAGGCTGGATTCCGAGAAGCCTTTCCGAGAAGCGCTGGCAGGCATTCGCCCCCCAACACCCCGAACGCACAGCGTCCTCCCCCCTCGGAACCCCTCACGGGTACAGCCCAGGACCCGATCAGAGTGGCCTGGAAAGCTGGCGTCTGCGCAGCCTCGGAGAGCTCTGAGATAAAGGGCCGGCCTAAGATGTCCACCCTGGAGAGGAGATATGCTCCAGGGTTTCAGTTCCTAAGCCGAGTCCCTGACCCAGGCAGGAGCCGGCCCAGTGAGCCGGCGGAGACGCTCGCCGAGAGGGTCCCCCGGCGCTGGCCGCCACCTCGCCGCACTGCGGCCTGCCCCTCAAGCCTGGACCGGCTCCGCGGATGGTGGCACAGAAGCAGGGGTGAGCCCAGCTCCTCCCTGCTGCTGGGATTCTCCCCCCAGCCAGAGCTGCTGGAAAGGGTGCAGCAGCCCCTGGAGCGCAGAACCGTTTAGCAGCAAGCCCGCCAGCCCTGTTCCAGGGGCACCGCGCACCTGGGGCTTGGGGGGGCAGCTTGTCCCCTCCAGCAGCTGCCCGTGCTTTCGCCCGCCTTAACTGGAGCGATGGGGGCGCACAATCCCCGTGGGCCGGCGAAGGGAGCGAGCATGTCGGCCCTTTTGCGTCTGGCACTCACGGGACGTCCCGTGTCGGCTCGAAGGCCACCCCCGGCTTCCCACCCTACCTGCCCTGTTGGCTGAACCCCTGGCTGCTTTCCTGGGGCGTCGCTCACCACCGACCAGGGCAGGCACCGTGGCCCTTCCCCCTGTGGCGTTCTCATTTCTTTTCAGAATTTCTGTTGCAGTAACATAACTACCCGTAGAAACTTCCCACCTTGAGCACTTCAGGTATACAATTCAGTAGTGTCTGTAGCTTCCTCTTCTCTGGCCCAGTTCGGGGGAGCCTGGCCAGGAGGACCTTGCTTGCGGCCCCCCAGCCCACGCCCCCTTCCCTCCGCCTCTGAAGCTTTCTGGGGGTCCTGGTAGCTGGCTGCTTTTGAGCCCTGGGGTGCGTCACCGCACAGAGGCCGGCGTGACTGCTCTGTCCCTCTGGGGTGAGGCCGGGCTGTAGACTGAGGGCCCTGCCCGGCCGGGGCCCAGGGGATGGAAGAGCTGCCGCCCTGAGCCAGCACACCCTGGCCTCGGCACGTGCTGAGCTGCTGGGGCCCCCACGCCAGGTGGGGGGGCTCTGGTCCTGCCGCCCCGCCGCCGTGGCCCGGTGCTGGGGCTCTGCGCTGCGCTGGGAGCCCAGGCTCATCCCCGCGCAGCGTCCAGGTGCTGAGCCGGGCCTGCCCCCGCCCACCCCACCGGAAGGGCCGGCTTCTCACGTCACCATGGCCACCTCTCCCACGTCCCCCGCCTTCCTCAGTGATGCCGGCCGCTCGCTCTCTCCGGGGCCCGCGGAAGGCGCTGGTGCGGGAGGCGCGTGGTCGTGGGCGCCGTGGCATGCCCTGTGGTTTTGTCCTCACAGTGCCCGAGGTCCTGCAGCTCAGCGACGCCCTGCGGGACGACGTCCTGCCCGAGCTCGGAGTGCGGCTGGAAGATCACGAAGGTGGGCTGTGCGCCCGGGGATGTCTGTGGGCACGCCAGGCTGGGGGGCGCGGGGCGCGTTTCAGAGGGCCCGTACGCTCCATCCAAAGCGTACAGCCAGGGGCCTCTAGTATAGCCACAGTGCTGTGCCTTCATCACCAAAATGCTTTACAACGTTGCACCCCAAAGAGAAGGTCTCCCACCCCCTGGCAGGCACCTCCCAACCCCTCTCCTTCCCCAGCCCTGCATAACCACTGTCTAATTCCATCTTTAGAAACTGACCTAGATCGACATTTTATTTAAGTGGAATTATATAATACGTACTACTACTTTGTGTCTGGTCTTTTTCACTTAGCATAATTTGTTTTGTTTTGTTTTTTGTTGTTTTTTTGTCTGATATTAACATCTTATAACATTAACATACATTTGTTCAGTTTCAAAGAAGAACGGTCTCATATGTGCAATACTACCCATGTTCATATTTTACGTAAGCCCAGCACATTCTTTAGCTTTCCTTCTCGTAGCACACATGGCCTCAGACTTCTCTTTCCACCCATCACAGCCTCATAGAAGCGCTGCTGGTTACAAACACTGTGTTGTGCTTTCACCCTTTCTACTCATTTCCAGAGATTTACACACATCCTTTTTACTAATTCTGCACCAGTTAGCCCTCAGCTTTCCATTCTCCAGCCTCATTCTGTTTTCTGGTGACGAGTGGCTGCCAACACCGCTTCTACGTTTAAAAGGCTTTCCCTGTCCTCTCTGCGGCTGGCTGCTCCAGCGCCGGGTCCTGCCGGGCCCTGCGGCCTTTCTGGCCATCGGCCGGCACCATCAGCTAAGGCGAGGCTGCACCAGGCGATCGTAGAAAGATTCATGGCTCGTCTGCTGACTTCGTGGATTTTTGTTTTTATTGTTTTTTTGGCACAGAAAATTACTAATTTTTAAATACTCAGATGACACGACTTACTTTATGGCTTCCGGGTTTTAAGTTGCCGCTGGGCAGGGCTTCCCCCCTCGTGATTACCAAACGTTCCTGGCTGTAGTGTAGCTCCCCTCGTGCGGAGCTGCTGGGTCCACTGCTAAGTTTGTCTAGGCCTCAGGAGGAAGGAGGGACCCCGGTGTTTCTCTCTGGTATCTGCCAAAGTGCCCCAGCCAGGGGTCCCTGGGCCTCAGGCCCCGGTGCAGCCTTGGATAGAGACGGGGTATGGGGGCAGCTGGCAGGTGGTCTGGGCGGAGGGGGAAGGACCCCGGAAACCCCAGCTCCATCTGACAAAGTGCTTGTTTTCCAGGACTTCCAACTGTGGTCAAATTGGTGGACAGAGACACCTTGTTGAAGGAGAGAGAAGAGAAGAAACAGGTTAGTGGGTGGAGAGGACACTAGCTTGCTTCTCAAGTTTACTTTTATAAGCTGAATGTTTGTACTTTCATTAAAAACCCCAGTATTTATTTATAAATGTCAGAAAGATAAATTAAGGTATAAAAATTAGGTAGGTTGGTAACTACTTGGAAATTTAATAACAACCAGGAAAACCCCAAAAATCTCTAATTGAAGGACCTCATTGTAAAAGCTGCCCCCCCATCTGAGTGGAAAGTGAGCCCTTTCAGTTCCCCGTGACGCTGAGGGCTCCTGGCCTCAGCTTTCCTCGCTGTTTTGTTCGTTTGTTTTAGAACAGTTGTAGGTTTACAGAGAAATCCTGCAGAAGGTGCGCAGGTCTCATATACCCATCTCCCCACGCGCACACACACCCCCAGCTTCTCCTGTTAACACTTGGCCTTAGTGTGGTGCCGTCGTCACAATCGATGAACCATTGTTATTACACTTGTCTTATTACCTGGGGCCCGTAGTCCACGCTAGAATTCACTGTCAGTGTTAAACACGTCTGTTCCGGTACCTTATTCAGCCTAAGATTAGTCATTCCAGCCACACAGCCCAGTCATCCAAACTCCCCCGTCAGCCCAAACGGAAACTCTACCAATTAGGCACTGACTCCCCTTTCCCTACCCCCAGCCCTGGTAACCTGTATGCAAATTTCAACTCTGAATTAGCATATTTTAATTATTCCGTATAAGTAAGATCATACAATATCTGTCCTTTTTGGCTGACGTATTTCACTCGACATGTTCTCTTCAGGGTTCACCCATGTGGTCACACGTGTCGGAGCTTCACTCCTTTCTGTCTGCAGCTGAGTGACTTTCCATCGTACGGATAGGCCACATTTTTTTATCCGTTCTTCTGTTGGCGGCCACCTGGGTTGCTTCCACCTTGTGGCAATTACAAATGATGCCGCTATGCACATTGGTGTGCAAGTATCTGCTTGAGTCTCTACTTTCAATTCTTTGGGGTCTGTACCTAGGAGTGGAATTGCCGAGTCATTTGGTAATTCTTTTTGTTTTTTAAGATTTATTTATTTCTCCCCTCCATCTTGTTGTTTGTGCTGTCTGCTCTCTGTGTCCATTCGTTGTGTGCTCTGTCTGCTCATCTTTTTAGGACATCAGGAACCGAACCCAGGACCTTCCATGTGGGAGAGAGGCACTCAATCGCTTGCCACCTCCGCTCCCTGCTTTGTTGTCTCTCATTGTGTTTCCTCTTTGTGTCTCCTTGTTGAGTCATCTTTTTGTGTCGGCTCACCACGCCAGCCCATCACATCAGCTCGCTGTCCTGCCCGTCCTCTCCGGGAGGCACCGGGAACCGAATCCGAGACCTCCCTGGTAGGCAGGTGCCCAAATGCTTGAGCCACACCTGCTTCCCATATGGTAATTCTTTGTTTACCTTTCTGAGGAACCGCCAAACTGTCTCCAGTGGCTGCGGCGTTTTGCATTCCCACCAGCACAGGACGGGGGTCCTGTTTCCCACATTCTCATTGGCCCTTGTTAGTTTCCGTTTTTTCAAGTAGCCATTCTAGTGGGTGTGAAAGGGCGCGTCACTGTGGGCTTGAGCCGCATCTGCTGATGGCTGATGGTGGGGTGCCTCTCAGGTGCGTACTGGCCATTTCTGTGACCCCTTGGGAGGAATTCCATCCAGGGCCTTGTCCATTTCTGAACTGGGTTGTTTGTCTTTTTGTTAGTGAGTCGTGGCAGTTCTTTGTTTATTCTGGATATCTAACCCTTATGAAATACATAGTTTCCAAATGTCTTCTCCCATTCTGCCTTTCCAATTTGTTGATAAAGTCCTTTAAGGCACAAAAGCTAATTTTGATGAAGTCTCACTTGTTTTTGTTTGTTTCTCCTACTTTGGTGTAGAGCCTAAGAAACCATTTACTATACACAAGGCCCTAAAGATACTTCACGTTTTCTCCTCGGAACTTTCCCCTTTAGTTTGGTTGGTGTATTTAGGTGTCTGGTCCACTTGAGTTAATTTTTATATATGGTTTGAGCAGGGATCCACCTTTACTCGTTTGCATATGGATGTCCAGTTTTCCCAGCACCGCTTGTTGAAGAGCCCGTTCTGTCCCCACTGAGTGGGCTTGGTCCTCTTGTCAGAAATCAATTGACCATATATAGACGTGACGGGTAATTCCTCAGTTTTCAACTCAAGTTCATGGTCTATCTGTCTGTCTTTGTACCAGTACCATTCTGTTTTGATTACTGTAGCTTTGTAATATGTTTCAAAAATCTGGAAGTGTGAGTCCTCCAACTTCTTTCTTTTTCAACATACATTTCTAATTCGGGGCCCCTTAACCTTTCATATAAATTTGATGACTGTCTTTTCCATTTCTGCAAAAAAGACTGTTGGAATTTTAACTGGGATTGCACTGAATCTGTAAACAACTTTGGGTAGCACTGACATCTTAACACTATTTAGTTTTCCAATCCATGAACATGGAAATGTCCTTCCACTTATTTAGTTCTTTACTTTCTTTTAGCAATGTTTTGCGGTTTCCCATGTATGGCTCCTTTACATCCTTGGTTAAATTTATTCCTACATATTTGATTCTTTCAGCTGCTGTTGTAAGTGGAATTTGTTTCTTGATTTCCTCTTCAGATTGCTCATTAGTAGTGTATGGAATTTTTCCCGTGTTCGCCGCATACCCTGCAACTTTGCTGGATTGTCTATTAGCGCTGGTAGCTTTGGTGTGGATTTTTCAGGATTTTCTGTATATAGGAGCTTGTCATCAACAAATAGGGGAATTTTTCTTCTTCCCTTTCAATCTGGCTGCCTTTTATTTCTCACCCTTGCCTGAGTGCTCTAACTTGTTGTTTAATTGCTAGGACTTCCAGTACAGTTTTGACTAACAGTGGTGACAGTGGGCATCCTTGTCTTGTTGCAGATCTTAGAGGGAAAGCTTTCAGTCTTTGACCATGGAATATGATGTTAGCTGTGGGTTTTTCATAGATGCCCTTTATCATGTGGAGGACGTTTCCTTCTATTCCTAGTTTTTTGGGTGTTTTTATCAAGAAGCGGTGCTGGATTTTGTCAAATGCCTTTTCTGCGTCAATTGAGACGATTATGTGGGTTTTTTCCCTTCGTTCTATTAATGTAGTGTATTGCATTAATTGATTTTCTTACATTGAATTAACCCTTGCAAACCTGGGCTAAGTCCCTCTTGATCGTGGTGTATAATTCTTTCAGTGTGCTGTTGGATTCTATTTGATAGCATTGAATCTAGAATATAGGTTTCCAGGGGACCTGGTGGGGATAGGGAATAGGGAGTTACGGCTTAAAATGTGGAGTTCCTATTTGGAATGATGGAAATGTGTTAGTAATGGATGGCGGTGATGGTAGTACCACATCGCGAATGTAATTAACAGCCTTGAAGTATATATCTGAATGGTTAAAAGGGGAGATGTTAGATTGTATATATGGTACTAAAATAAAAACTAACAAGAAAAATACATGGAACTACACAACACAAACGGTGAATCCTAAGTTAAACCATGCACAATCATTAGTAATAAATTATAAAAATGTGCTTTCATCAACTGTAACAATAATACCACAACAATGCAAGGTGTTAATAATATGTGGGACTCCCATATTTTAGGCCTGATTGTTCTATAGACCACAACTTCTCTAATAAAAAAACAATAATAATAAAAACCTAAAAGTATCGTTGCGTACCCGAAGCACAGTACAGTGCTACTGGTGTTTGCGATGACCACTATGGCGTCCTTTGTCGGCAGTGCTTATCTCTTTATGCTGCTTTGGGCCACGGCGTTGTGTCCTTTCATTTCCATCTGAGAACTCCCTTTAGCATTGCTCGTAGGGCAGGTCTGGTGGTGACACTCCCTGAGCTTTCATCTGGGAATGTCTTCACCTCTCCCTGTTTTTAAAGAGCATTTCCCTGGACGTAAACTTGGCTGGCAGTTATTGTCCTGCAGCACTTTAAATAGTTCACCCTGCTGCCTTCTTGTAGCCCATGGTTTCTGGTGAGAATTTGGCATTTATTCTCATCGGGGCTCCTTGGACCCGACACTTTGCTATCCTTGCACCTTTCAGCATTCTCTCCTTGTCTTTGGTGTTGGGCAGGTTGACTGCTATGTGCCTGCCATGGATCTCTTTAAGTTTAGTCTTTGGGATTCTTTTTTTTAAGATTTATTTTATTTATTTATTCATTCTCCCCCTGCCTTGTTTTTGCGCTCGCTGTCTGCTCTCTGTGTCCTTCTGTGTCTGCTTGTCTTCTCCTCAGGCAGCACTGGGAACTGATCCTGGGACCTTCTGGAGTGGGAGGGAGGTGCTCAATCTCTTGCGCCACCTCAGCT
>JAQZBX010091698.1:0-12360 GCA_029593785.1 Cabassous unicinctus
ATCCTCCAGACTATTTTTTCTTAGCCCTCCTGTCTCTCCTTTTATCTCCCCCCTGTCTCCTCTCTGCCCTTCAGCTTCCAGCAGCAAAAACAATTTTATATATATTAAATAAGTCTTCCCCGAGTCTACTCAGCATAACATTTTCTCTGCATTTCATCACAACACAAATTAGCTGCCTTATTTAGAATAACAATCTAAATTTCTAGATTTTTAGCTGTAGCTGAAATTCTGCTCCTGCTAAGGTTGTTTCTCTCCCTCCATGAGGAGTTTCGGTTTTGGCCACAGCACTCCGGAAGACATTAGTAGCTTTAAGTCATTTATTTATTTACCGTATGGTTAATAGATTCATTGATGTTATGGAGAAACTCTCTGCCAAATTTGACAACCCGTTCCTTACTCTACTTTAAAATTTTGATTTTTAAAAGATAGTTTGGAACACTGACTTGATTGAGGGGAGTCATTTCCTCAAATATATAAAATTAATACCCTATTATCTGAGGTGTGTGGAAAAGACAACTTGTAGAGAGGTTGAGGTGAGACTGCTGGGAGGTAGGCTAGGAACATTTACCAGCAAATGACTCGCTCCTGAGACTACAGCTAAGAAGTATGCAAAACATCATGAATTCCTGGGATGAGAATAAATCTGAGAATACTTAGTATCTACTGTGTATCAAAAATCAAATGGGATGTAGAGCTCTGCTGCCCAATAGAAATGTTAATATAATGTGAGCCACAAAAGTTAGCCACACGGGCAATTTCATATTTTCTAGTAGCCACATTAAAATAGTAAAAAGAAAAGAGGTAAAGTTAATTTTAATAATATATATTATTTAAACAAACATACACAAAATGTTATCATTATTATATATTGGTGATACATTTACCGTTCTTTTTTCATTCTGTCTTCAAAATTAAGTGTGAATTTTATTCTTATTGTGGATCTCAGTTTACACTAACAGCACATGTCAAGGGCCCCAAAGCCACCTGTGATTAATTGCCACCACGTTGGTCAGCCCAGGTCTAGACAACCTATTAAATGAACTAAACTGCCTTTAAAATAATTGAAGGATCTTCAAAACGCACATCAAAAGCACTAACTAAAATCAGGAAGCCCAAGCTGCATTGCTACCAGATTGCCTGCTCTCTTTTATACGTAGAACTTCAGCCACCTACAGACTTCTCTCTAAGGATGATTTTGTCATCCAATTCAATTTTACATACTCCCATTCATTCTTCACGCAGGCTAAGACCACCCTCACCTCCTCACCCCTGAAGCGTCTCATCCCCCAACCCCTGGGAATGAGGAAAATAGTTGAACGTTGACTAACTTTTGAGTGCAAAAAGCTGTGTCAGTATGTTCTGCGGAAGGATGTGATCTAAGTTACAGAAAAGCCCTTATGTCAAAGCTTTATCCAGGTCTATGTGTGGCCAAAGGAAGGAGTGCAAGAAGCAAATAGTTCTGTTGCTGGAAAAAGTAATGAGTTAGGGCTCATTTTTTATGTACTGTGAGCCTCTGGTCAAGTTTAGGGATCAGGAATGAGACAAAGGGTAGCCTAGCACTTCTGTGCTTAATTATAGATATTGCCCAGCCTTGAGGGAGCAGTCTGTGTACTCTATGCTGTCATTAGAGAAGCTTTCTCACCCTTGATATGGGCCTGTATTGTAATGATGCTGAAACTCAATGTCCTGAGACAAGAGTTATCTGTGAATAGACTTAGGAACAATGGCATATTTGCACATTACAAAACCAGGGAGATCTCAGAGAACATTGAACTTGGAGTGCTAACATTTATCCTGGACTGTGCTTGGAAACCCCCCTATCTCCTGGTGATGTTCTATACAGAATAATTCATCTTAATTCAGGAAATTTCTGGCTCCAAGTTATGGTCCTAGAGACTACACTAGGTGTGGAAATGGGTAGGATGGGAATTCTAGGACATGACTGGTCCCCGTGAGTAGGTTACAGGATTTCTCAAAGGGGAAATGGAGATTCACACTCTGGTGGCTTGAAAAAAAGAAAGTCCTCTTTACAGCGCTAGGGGATCGGGGAGCCAGGCTCGGTGTTCTGTGTATACCTATGAAAGGTGTAACTCTCTGAGCAATTTTTTCTTGGAACTTTTAGAATATTTTGTGAAGCAGACAGTATTGATTTTTTTTTTTTTCTCTTCCTTTAATTACTTCCAACTTTTGAATAAAAGTCTGGTGTGGTTGAATAAAAGTAGAACTGGCTACATGATTTGCAGGGCCCAGTGCAAAATGAAAATGTGGGAACCCTTGTCTTATGGATTGAATTGTGTCCATCAAAGAGACTTGTTCAAGTCCTAATCCCTGGTCCCGTGAATGTAAACATATTGTAAATAGGATCTTTGAAGATGTTATTAGTTAAGATGAGGGCCTTAATCCAATATGACTGGCATCCTTATAAGCAGAGGAAATCTGGACACAGAGAGTAAGAAAGTGAGAGAGACAGGCACACAGAGAGAGCTGGCCATGTGACGGGGACAGGGATCGAGTTATGCCACAAGCCAAGGAACTTCAAGATTGCCGACCACCGCCGGAGCCCTCCAACCTGCACAGGAAGCACGGCCCTGCTCACACCTTGATTTTGGACTTCTAGCCTACAGAACCATGAGACAATAAATTTCTTTTGTTTAAGCCACCTAGTCCATGGAACTATGGTACAGCAATGCTGGCAAGCTAAGACAACATTTTCAAAAATTGTTAAGAATTTCAAGATGGCAAATGCAGAACATTAAACCAAGTGCAGAACAGCAAAACAAGCCCTTGTAAACATGGGGCCCTTTGTGGCTGCATAGGTCATTCACCCATGAAGATGACCCTGGGTAAAAGGGATAGAGTAATAAAAGGAAATGTGGCCTTTCCAAAAATCGCTTTCTGTCTGGTGGCCTTTCCAAGATCCCTTCCTGTCTGATCCCCAAGGTCCCAGAGTTCCAGATAATGGTCAGCAGCAAGTAGTAGAATGCTAAAGACAAACGAAAGTCTTGAAAGCATACTTGAAAGGAACAACAATTAAACAAATAGCAGAATTCTTGTTAGCATTAGTAGAGGCCAGAAAACAATAGAATAATCCCTTTAGGTAGTAGGAAGAAAATAACTCTCAGGCCAAAAACTCTCCATAGCTAAATTACTTTTCAAGAGTAGGGGTGAAATAGAGACAATTTCAAACACATCAAGCTGGAGAGAGTTATGGACTTTTCTTCACTGAAAGAACTACAAAAGGATGTATATCAGTAAGAAGAAAACTAAACCTAGGAAGAAGGAGTGGCATAAAAGAAATATGCCGTAACGTCTTATTCTACCTCATGTCTCTTAACAATTTTTCATATTTTCCATCTGTTTTTTCCCTCTGTGCTACATTCTGAGTAGTTTCTTCAGATTTTCCTAGTTTACTAATTTTCTTTATTAAGTTGGTCACATTTATGTTATTGTTAAGATTAAGTTCAGAAGTAACAGAAAAACTCAGAATAGCAGTGACTTCATAAAATGTAGAAGGAGAAATTCAGCGTCCAGTTAAGATGGAGTTTCAGAGACTGGATTTCTCAACCTATTGGAAACAAAACAAAACAAACAAAAAGAAAATATAAGAAGCAACAATTTTCAAGACACTGGATGTGGTAGATTGAATAATATCACTAATGATCCATGAATACATGGGAGGAAACTAACTGAGGCTCTGGAAAGAACAACCCCAAAAGATTTAGGAAACAATGCCCAAACTCACACAGCCAGAAATAGTGCTTATTCTCACAAGTTTAACTAGAAAACCTCATTCATGGGGCATGGGATAAGTATATACAAGAGTCTTACCTCAATAGTGGGAATAATTAGCCTGAAACTAAGTACTGCTCCAATCATGCCTAACAAATCTTCAAAGGATCAAGCCATTTCCAAGCAGCTTAGCTGCACCTCAGAAAAAGCTTAAGAATATTTATAGGAATACAAAAATATCCAGTAGCCATACAGGTAAAGTTCACAATATCTGCCATCCAATAAAAATTCACCAGGCATTCCAAGAAGCAGGAAAATATGATTTATAATGAGAAGAAAAAGTGATTAATTAAAATTGAGGCAGAACTGAAACAGATGTTAGAATGAGCAAAGACATTAAAATAGTTGTTACAACTGTATTTCATATGTTCAAAAAGCTAAGTCGTGACATGGAAAAATATATTTTTAAAAGACCAAACTTAACTTCTAGAGATGAAATTAAAATGTATTCAATAAAAGATAAATTGGATAGGATTAACAGCATATTAGACATTGCAGAAGGAAAGATTAGTGAACTTGAAAACAGTAATCAGAACTAAAATGTAACAGAGAAGGGAAATTTTTTAAATGAAAAGAGCATCAGTAGCTATGGGAAAATTCAAGTGAATTAATATATGTATAATTGGAGTACCCAAAGATGAGGAATGAGAGAAGGGAGCATAAAAATATTTGAAAAAATAATAGGAAAAATCTTCCAAATTTGATGAAAATTATAAAGCCACAGATACAAGATCAATGAACCCCTCACAAAAAACATGGTGAAAATAATCCCAAGTCATGTCATAATAAAATTTCTCAAAACTAGTGATAAAGAGAAAATCTGAAAAGCAGCCAGAGACAAAAGGCATGTTACCTACAGAGGGACAAAAATAAGGATGAGAGCAGATTTCTCATGAGAAGTAATGTAAATGAGAATACAGGAAAATAATATATTTTAAATACTGAAAGAAAAAAAATTGTGAAGCTAGACATCTATACCCAGCAAAAATATCCTTTAAAAATGAGGGCAAATGAGGACCTTTTCAGATATACAAAAGCTGAAAGAATATATCACCAGCATACCTGCACTATTAGAAATGTTAAAGGAATTCTTTCAGGCTAAAGAAAAATGATAATAGATGGAAATATAATATCTAGATAAATATATGAAAAGCACCCAAAAGAGTAACTGTGTGGGTAAATATAAGATTATTAGTATTTAAATCCCTTCAAAATATAATTGACTGTTTATATAAAAATAACAACAATGTAGGGTGGGGTTTAATATGTAGAAGTAAAATGCATGACAACAATAGTACAAAGGCCGCAGAGAGAAAAATGAAAGTACACTATTATAAGATTTTTATACTACACATGAAATGATACAACATTGCTTGAAGGTAGACTATGTTAAATTAATTATGTATACCATAAATAGTAAAGCGAACATTAAAATAACAAAACAAAGAGTTATAGTGACAAGCCATCAAAGGTGAAATGGAGCTATTAAAAAGTACTCAGTCCAAAAGAAGAGGGAAAAGAAGGAAGGGAATGAAAACATAGGGGACAAATAGAAAATACATATAGATGATAGACTTAAACATAACAATATCAATAAATCCTTAAATATAAATGATCTAAGCCTCCTGTGACAGTTTGAAGCTTTTTGTGGATCCCAGACGAGACCGTGTCCTTAGAGCTCATCCATTCCTGTGCATGTAAACCTGTTGTGGGTGGGAACTACTCATCACGTTACTTCTGTTAAGGGGCCTTTGATTAGATTGTACGACTCAGAGTGGATCTTAATCCTCTTACTGGGCTTTATAAACGGAGGACTAAAAGTATCAGACACAGAGAAAAAGATGTGGAGACGGAGAAGAGGAACCCAGGGGATCAGAGAGAAACCAGGAGAGAGAAAAACCACAGATGGAGCAGGCTGAAGTAGTACTAGTAACGAGATCTGGAGAAGGCAGAGACCGAGAGAGCCACCATTATGTCCTGCCATGTCCCTGATCACCCACAGCTGCAACTTGGTGAGACAGCATCTTTTGATGATGCCTTGATTTAGATACTTTCATGGACTCAGAACTGTAAGCTTTTAACCTAATAAATTCCCTTTATAAAAGGCTACACATTTTTGGTACATGGCTCCAGCAGCTTTTAGCAAATGAAAACATCCCAAGCAAAAGGCAGAGATTGTTGGGTTAATAAAAGAGCAAGACACAACCTTATGCTGTCTACAAGAACACATTTTAAATATAAAAATGCAAGTAGTTAAAAAGAAAAATGATGGAAAAAGAGATACCATACTCAGAGTATTTGGAAGAAAATTGGAGTGACTATATTAATATCAGATAAAAGTAGAGATCAGAGCAAAGCATATTACCAGGCATAAGGAAGAACCTTTTATAATGATATTGGAGTCAATTCCTAAAAGAAGACATAATCCTAAATGTATATGTAGCTAATAACAGAGCTTCAAAATATGATGCAAAATCTGATAGAACTGCAAGAATAAATACACAAGTAAATACATCTTTCTTAATAATTAATAAAAAAGTAGACCAAAAATCAGTAAAGAAAAAAAAGACATGTATAATACTAGCAACCAAGCTACCTAATAAACATTTATAGAACTCTCCACCCACCAGCAGAATACATTTTTCTTTCAAGTGCAGATTGAATATCTCCCAAGAGAGATCACGTTCTAAGATGTAAAACCAGTCTGAATAAGTTTGAAAGGATTCAAGACACACAAAGTAGATTCTCTGACTACAGTGGAATTAAACTGGAAAAGCAAAAACAGAAATATCTCTGGACAATTCACAAATAACATACTTCTAAATTACATATAAGTTAAGAAAAAAACAAAAGGGAAATTAGAAATTATTTTTAAAAGAATGAAAACGAAAACACAACATATCAAAATTTGTGGGCTGCTGCAAAAGTAATAGTTCAGGGGAAATTTATAGCACTGAACACACATTTAGAAAAGAAGACAGACCTCAAATCAGTGGCCTTAGCCTCCACTTCAGTGAATCAGAGAAAAAGCAAATGAAACCCAAAGTCAGCAGACAAAAGGAAACACTAAAGATCAGAATAGATATCAATGATATAGAAAACAGAAAAACAATAAAGAAAACCAATGAACTCAAAAGCCAGATCTTCAATCAAGATCAATAAAATGGACAAAACTCTAGCCAAACTGTCAGACAAAAAAGAAGAAACAAATAATCAATATCAGGAATGAGAGACATGATGTCACTACAGCTTTTGTGGATAAAAAGAATATTAAAAGAAATTAAGGGAATATTAGGAACATGTTATGCTAATAAACTTGGCAATTAATTAAACAGTTGAATTCCTTGAAAGACCAGGTATCAAAGCTCATTTAAGAAGAAATACAATGCTTCAGTATGTATTCATTAATTGTCACAAATGTACCACTAATGAAAGATGTTGTTAATGTGAGGAAGTGTGGGATGGGGAGGAGGTGGGGTATATAGGAATCCCCCTATATTTTTGATGTAACATTTATGTAATCTAAATCTTCTTTAAAAATAAAAAAATTTAAAAAGACCTGAAAAAAAGAAGAAATACATAACCCAAATAGCCCTACATTTATTAAAGAAATTGAATTTGCAGTTAAAAACCCACAAAGAAAAAAGGCCCAAATGTCTTCACTGGTGAATTTTGTCAAATATTTAAGAAAGAAATAATACCAATTCTATACAAAGTCTTCCAGAAATTGAAGAGGAGAGAAACTTCCTAACTCATTCTATGAGTCTGGAATTATCTTGAAAAAAACCATTATAAGACAAGAAAATTGACAGATCAACATTTCACATAAAATTAGATGTAAATATTACAATATTACTGTTAACTATCATCCATAAGTTATATTAGTTGTAATTTTCCCGTGTATCACGGGAAAATTCTTAACACTTTGTAAAAGAAGAAGAACACTCTTTGTAAAAGAAGAAGAACATTCTTATATTTATACTATTAACCACTATCTTCATCCACCACTGAAATCATGCAGCAATGGCAAAGAAGATATTATATCAATTCTAAAGGAAAGCAATATGGGAATATAAGGGGGTGTAGCAGTTTGATATTATTGATGAATTCCAAAAAGAAATATTGGATTATGTTTGTAAGCTGGTCTTTTCCTCTGGGCATATTAGAGTGTATTGGATTCAGGGGTTTTACTTTTACTCTATTAAATAATGATTAAGGCTTTGATTGGGCCATGTCAGTATGATTTGAGTGCCTGCCCCTTCGTGGGTGGGGACTCACAGAGAAACTGAATGGCAGAGCAGAGGAGTGAGTTGGAGTTTTGATATGGAGTCTTGAGCTGGAGCCCCAGGAAGTAAGCACACAGAGGAGCTTGGCCGTGAGGAAAGAGAGAAAGCCCTGGGAAGAGAAAGCCATTCGCCTAATAGTTTACTGCTGGCCTTGTGGAGATAACAGAGCAGCTGAGCCTGGAGAGAAGCAAACCCCGGGAAGAGAGGAACCCAGGAAGCTTGAACCCTGGCAGCCATTGGCAGCCATCTTGCTCCAACATGTGGCAATAGACTTTGGTGAGGGAAGTAACTTATGCTTTATGACCTGGTAACTGTAAGCTTCTACCCCAAATAAATACCCTTTATAAAAACCAACCGATTTCTGGTATTTTGCATCAGCACCCCTTTGGCTGACTAATTCAGGGGGTAAGTGTTTTTCCTTTTGGAGTAATGAAAATATTCTAAAATTGACTGAGGTGGTGACAGAACAACTCTGCAATGAAAATGAGAGCCATCGTGTGTACACTTTAAATCGATTGTACAAAGCATGGGACTGTATAACACAGGGAATCCTATCGTGAAAGATGGATTGTGGTTAACAGAACAAATATGAGAATGTTCTCTCATGAACTGTAACAAGTATATAATACTAATAATTGGGTGGGTTGGGGGAAAATACACCAAATATAAGATATAGGCTATAGTAATATTTTGACGATGCTCTTTCATGGTTTGTAACAAATGTTTCACAACAATGCAAGGTGTTGGTGCTGGGGTGATGTATGGGAGTCCTGTATGACAACATGCATGATTGTTTTGTAAGTTCATAACTTTTACTATACACATCGTTTATGTGTATTCATGTATGAATGATATACTTCAATAAAAAAATAGATGTAAAAACTCTAAATTCTAACAAATCAAATGCAACAACAAATAAAAAGGGTATCATGTCATGACCAAGTGAGGTTCATTTCAGAAATGGAAATACAAGGTTGGTTTATAAAGTCAATGTCATTCACCATAATAACAAAGAAACAAGCAAACATCAAGAAAAATCATATGATCGTGTCAATAGATGCAGAAAGCCTTTGACAAAATGAACATTCATTTCTGTTAAAAACTCTCAGCAAATTAGAAAAGAGAATTTCCTCAACCTGATAAAGGTCATCGGCAAAAAAATATCATACAAATAACATCAAAGTTGATGTTTTCAAGACTGAATTTGTTCCCTCAATAGGAGGAAAAAGTCAAAGATGTTTGCTTCCATCACTTCTATTCAGTATTGTATTGGAGGTTCTAGCCAGTGTAATAAAGCAAACAACAGAAACAAAAGATGCCAATTATGGAAAGGAAGAAGTACAACTATTTGCAGGCAGTATGATCACTATACAGAAATTCAATGGAATCTCCAAAAAAGCTACTAGAACCAATGTGTTAGTTTGGAAGTTTGTAGGATACAAGATCAATGTTAGAAATTAATTGTATTTCTATAAACTAGCAACAAATAATTGGAAATTGACATTTTAAAAGTAGTACCATTTACAACAGTACAAAAATGAAATATTTAAGGATAAATCTGACAAAGGATATACAATACTTGTACCCTGCAAACTATGAAACATTGCTGAGAGTAATTAAAGATGAATTAAATAACTGGAGAATTATACTTTATTCATGGTCAGAGAGTTCAATCTTGATAAGATTCAATTTTCCCTAAATTGCTCTATTGAATCAAATACAATCCCAATAAAAATCCTGGCAGCCTTTTTTTTAAAAATATATATAGGAAATGAAAACTGATTCTAAAATTCATCTGGAAATGCACGGGACTTAGAATAACCAAAGCAAATTTGGGAAAGAAGAACAAAACTGAAGGCCACTCCTGGACTTTGAGATGTAGGGGAGGTAAGAACAGGCACAAAGCCTCAGTAGTAAGTTTGTCCAGAGCATCTTCAAATTAAAGACTAAAACACATTTGTTATGTGGGGATGCAGTAAAAAACCAAAATAGATTGGTTTTGCATCACATAGTTTGGCAAAGTATCATGTAGACTGAACCCAATAAATACATCATGGGTTTAATCAAAACTGATTAGGCAGTGAAGGGCTTTAACTGTTGAGGCACATTAGAAACAAGCATCTTTTAAACTTAATAAATACAATTTATTATTGTTACTCCACCCACTTCTAAAAAAGACTTTCGAAGTAGCTAATAATTAGCAAGGAAAATTGCCAAAGATATAATACCTTAAATATGTATTTCAAACCCATGTGCACCCCTTCAATTCTCCTTCAATTAGAGGGGAGATTTCAGAGTGGTTTCCATTCTATAATACTAAAAAATTGGGGGAAAACATAGATCTTATATATATTTTCCACTGTCTAGACTTCTTGCTTATTTTAGATCCATCCAATGCATGAAGGACAACGGGACATTTTCCAAGACTAAGAAGCTGCAAGCAATGGGAGCTGTCGTCATCTTCTTTCTTCTATGTTAGGAAATTTCTCATCATTGCTCCAAGAAGACAAACCCCAGGGAACCACACTGCAGGAAATGAATGGTTTCAAATAAATGGCCATTTGCCACGCAGACCACAGTGTCATACAATGTCTTATATCGATGGCATTTCCTACTCAGCATCTCCCCTTCCGGATCTTTCTAGAGAAGACATTGGTAACTGGGGATTTACGTTTTCTCTTGGAGAGATTTTCTCCACATTTATGAAAAACAATACTAGCAATAAGTGGCACTTAACATCAGGCCTTACGATGACATTTCAGGCACGCCAGTGCTTTTCCTCGGAATCAGGAAAGTCTCACATGTGTGAGGAAAATGCTCTCTCTTTTTTTGAGGAAAGGGAGGAAATTTAATAGTGTGTGAGCCCCTGTGTCATACCTATGCTTCTTTGGCATGGTGAAGATGACTTTCCATTTCAAATCTTATAATAATTATAAAGGAATAAAAGAGACAAAGGAGCCCCGTGGACTTCTCGCTGGACTTCTCTTTTCTCAGAATGTGGATTTGAGGCTGCCTGCATCTGAACTCTGTACAAAGTTTTATACTGCCGAAAGTGGCCTTTCTAAAACCAGTGAGGTTTCTTTCTTCCTCCTATTGTTCAAACTTCCAGTATATTCACCAGAACTTTCATGACCTAGTCCTTACCTACCTCTCTAGCTTCTTTTCTTTCTCTGCCCTCCTGCAACATGCACAGACACACATAATAACCTCTCTTCCACCCGCCCTGTTCTACCCACCCCCACGAGGCACCACACTGACACCCTATAAGGCAGTCATAGGAAATTATTTCAGTTCCATGTATGGCCAAGGCTCCCCCCAGCCTCTGGGACTTCATTCCATCTGCGTCACCCATCATCTTTGTTTGGCTAACGTCCACTGATCCTCAATTTCAGCTTAGTGGGCATTTCTTTGAAAAATTCTTGGTTGGCTCCTCTAATAAGAGGTTCCCCTAGTGTCCCCTACACTTCGCCTCTTCTGTCCCTTTTATTTGAACCTATAGTTGGTGCTGGAGTTGGTAGGTGTATGTCCAAGAGACTTTAATCTCTGGGCTGTCCATGTGCCAGCTGGGCCCTGAAATTCAGTGGAGTTGCAATACCTACTCTCCAGTTCATTGGTCTCACACAGAACAACTAACAAGGAGATGTTGATGGACAATGACCATCCCAAGGAATTAAAAGAGTCTACAACTGCAAGCAAGAGAGTCCCATCCCTCTGCCCCATGGGATCAAAGCCTCCTCTCAATTAGACGGGAGAGTGGGCAACACCATCCCAGAATCCTCAGGACTGGGGAATGAACTATGGCCTAAAGTAGACTTATTGGTATTCTACTATAGATTTATTGTGATTCTAGCAAGGGAAGAAACTATATCATTCATGAGGAGGCAGTGGCCACTAGAGGTTCTGAGGGCAGGGAGAGGGAAATACAGATGAAATATGGGGGCATTTTGGGGACTTGGGAATTTTCCTGAATGACACTGCAATGACAGATACAGGCTGTTACATATCTTGCCATAACCTACAAAATTGTGCAGGAGAGAGTGTAAACTACAATGTAAACTATAATCCGTGCTTAATGGCAATGCTCCAAAATGTAATGAAAGATGTTTTTTGTTTTTTTGTTTTTTAAAGATTTATTTATTTATTTATTTATCCCCCCCTTGCTGCTTGTGCTTGCTGTGTCCATTCGCTGTGTGTTTTCTCCATGTCTGCTTATCTCCCCCTTGCTATGAGGTCTTGCTGCATCAGCCCACCGCGCCACGCGGGCTGGCCTGCCCTCACAAGGAGG
>JAQZBX010091699.1:0-12361 GCA_029593785.1 Cabassous unicinctus
AATAGGCTGAAAGTGAAGGGTTGGAAAAAGATATTTCACACAAAGGTAACTAAAAAAGAGCAGGCGTAAGGTTACTATACTAATATTGCATAAAACAGACTTTAAATGCAAAAATATTGTAAGAGATGTAGAAAGTCATTATATATTAGTAAAAGGGGCAATCCACTAGGAAGAAATACAATTAGTAGATAAAGATACTACAACAATAGAAAATTACAGACCAATCTCTCTAACGAATATAGATGCAAAAATTCTCAACAAAATACTTGCAAATTGAATCCAACAGCATATTAAAAGAATTATACACTACAATCAAGTGGGTTTTATTCTTGGTTTACAAGAGTGGTTCAACCCAAGAAAATCAATCAATAGGATGAACCACATGAACAAACTGAAGCAAGAAAACCACATGACCATCTCGACTGATGCAGAAAAGACATTTGACAAAATACAGCATCCTTTTTTGATAAAAATGCTTTGATAGATAGGAATAGAAGGAAGCTTCCTCAACATAATAAAGGGCAGATATAAAAAACGCACAGCCAACATTGTAGTCAATGGGGAAAGGTTGAAAGCTTTCCCTCTAAGATCTGGGACAAGACAAGGATGCCCACTGTCACCACTGTTATTCAACATTGTGCTAGAAGTTCTAGAGCAATTAGGCAAATAAAGAAATAAAAGGCATCCAAATTGGCAAAGAAGAAGTAAAACACTTGCTATTTGCAGATGACGTGATTTTATATTTAGAAAACTCTGAAATATCTATGACACAGATACTAGAGCTAATAAATGAGTTCAGCAAAGTGGCAGAATACAAGATCAAAAGGAAAAAATAAGTAGTGTTTTTATATACTAGTAATGAACAAACTGAGGAGGAAATCAAGAAAAAATTCCATTTACTATAGCAATAAAAATAATAAAAATCTAGGAATTAATTTAACCATGGATGCAAAAGACCTATACTCAAAAAACTACAAAACAGTGCTGTAAGAAATCAAAGAATACCTAAACAAATGGAAGGGCATTCCATGTTCACGGATTAGAAAAGTAAATATCCTGAAGATGTCAGTCCTACCCAAACTGATTTATAGATTGAATGCAATCCCAATCCAAATTCCAACAGCCTACTTACAGAAATAGAAAAGTCAATCACCAAATTTACTTGGAAGGGAAAGTGGCCCTGAATAGCTAAAAGCATCCTAAAAAAGAAGAGCAATGTTGGGGGACTCAAGCTTCCTGACCTTAAAGCATATTACAAAGCTACAGTGATCAAAACAACATGGTATTGGCATAAAGATAAACACATTGATTAATGGAATCAAATTTCAAAGTTCAGAAATAGACCCTCACGTCTATGGCCAATAGATTTTTGTCAAGCCTACCAAGTCCACTTTACTAAGAATTGTCTCTTCAACAAATGGTGCTGGGAGAACTGTATATCCATAACCAAAAGAATGAAAGAGGACCTTCTCAAAATTAAACACTTCTGCACCTCAAAAGACTTTGTCAAGAGGGTGACAAGGCAACCTTCTCAATGGGAGAAATTATTTGGAAACCACATATCCGATAAGGTTTCATATCCATGATATATAAAAAGGTTCTACAACCTAATGATGAAAAGACAAACAACCCAATTAAAAAATGGGTAAAAGACCTGAATAGGTATTTTTCCAAAGAGGAAATACAAACGGTGAAAAAAACACTTGAAAAAATGTTGAACATTACTAGCTATTAGGGAAATGAAAATCAAAACTACAATGAGATATCATTTCACACCTATTAGAATGGCCACTATTTTTTTTTTTTAAGATGCTTAGATTACACAAATGCCACACAAAAACCTCAGGGATTCCCATGTTCCCCACCTCCCACACCTCCCACAACATCCCACATAAACATCTTTCATTAGTGTGGCATATCACCTGCAATGGATATACACATCCTGGGGCTTTGCCACTAAGCATAGACTACAGTTCACATCGTAGACCACACTCTCTCCCACATAGTTCTGCATGGTATATGCTGATGTAAAATGGCCTATATCCGTCGCTGCAGCGTCACTCAGGGCAACCCCCAAGTCCTGAAAAAGCCCCTGTATTACAACTGCCCTTCCCCTCCCTGCCCCGAAAGCATCTAGTGGCCACTGGCTCCACCTCACTGTTATAATTTCTTCCATTGCTTGAATCACAATATGTCTACAACAGAATACCATTAAGTCCACTCTAGTCCATAGATCTTCCCCCAATCCTGAGGGGACTGGAATGGTGATGTCCATTCCACCTCCAAGTGAGAGTGGGCTTATAGCCCATGGATATGGTGGATGGGATTATCCTGCCTTCAGCTGCAGGCTCTCTCCATTCCCTGGGATGGCCTTTGTCCATCATTGTCTCCTCACCAGGTGACTTGGGTGAGTCCATTGAGCTGTAGAGTAGGAGTTGCAGCTTGACCGAGATTCCAGGCACAGCTAGAATGGCCACTATTAACAAAACAGAAAACTATAAGTTGGAAAGGATGTGGAAAGATAGGAATGCTTGTTCACTGTTGGTGGGAATGTAAAATGGTACAGCCACTGTGGAGGACTGTCTGGTGGCTCCTACGGAAGTTAAATGTAGATCTACCATGTGACCCTGCAATACCGCTACTAGGTATATGCCAAGAAGAGATGGGACACGGACAGACATCTACACACTGATATTCATAGTGGCATTATTCACATTTGCCAAAATATCGTAAACAACCCAGATATCCATTGATCCATGAATGGTCAGACAAAGTGTGGTGTATACACACAATGGAATATTATGCAACTGTAAGAAGAAATGAAGTTGTGAAGCATATGACAACACGGATGAAGCTGGAGACATTATGTTGAGTGAAGCAAGCCAGGCACAAAAGGACAAATATTGTGCGATTTCACTATTATGAACTAAATATCATGAGCAAACTCATGGAGTTGATATCTAGAATACAGGTCACCAGAAGATAGAATGAGGGTAGAGAATGGGGAGCTGATGCTTAATTTGTGCAGAATTTGTAATGAGGTTGATTGTAAATGTTTGGAAATGGATAGAGGTGATGGTAGCACATTATGGTGAGTATAATTAACAGTGCTGATACGTGGGTGTGATTGTGGTTGACAGGGAGAATTTAGGGTCGTGTATGTCACCAGAAGGAAAGCTAGAGGATGAAACATGGGACCGTATAGCATAGAGAATCCTGTTGTGGATGATAAGTATGATCAATAATACAAATACAAGAACATTTTTCCGTGAATTAGAACAAATGTATGTTAATATTACGAGGTGTTAATAATAGGGTTATATATGGGCAAAAACACACCTAATGAAAATGATGGACAGTAGTGAATAGTAATATGTTAATATTTTCCCATCAATTGTAAAATAAAAAATTATGCTAAGTGAAAGAAACCAGACACAAAATATTAGATAAAATGTAAATATAAATAAATTTACAGAGACGGAATTAGCTTAGCGCTCAAATAGACTGGGGAAGGGTAGAAGGAATGAGAGATGACTGCTAACATGTAGGGGTTTCTCCCTTTGCGGTAATGAAAATGCTATAAAATTGATGTTGGAGATGAACACACAACTCTGTGATTACACTGAAAGCCACTGAATGTACACTTTAGATGGATTGTATGGTGTGTGAATAGATCTCAATAAAATTGCTTTTTAAAAATACTATTAGTTTTACTCTTTCTGTGCCCATTGAATGCTATAATGTTCATAATGTTTATATTTTGAAAACCAAACCATATAAAACAGGAATTCTTTCAAAGTGAACATTTCTGTGACTTTTTCTTATGGGAAAGGGTATTTGAAAAATAAGATGTGCCCCTAATTCAAGTCAGCTTGCAACCTCAAGTTATCTGGGTTGAGATAAACCATATTTTGTCAAATATTTTTTAACACTTATCGATATACTTTTTAAGCCAATGAATCGATGTGGGTGTCTCTTTTTTTCATTAAAAAATTTTATTGAACTATTCATACATAAACATACATAAACAGTAAGTGTAGAGTAAAGTTCTGAACTTGTGAAAGAAACATGCATAACTTCATACAGGGCTCCCACACATCACCCTAAAAGTCACACCTTCTTTTAATACTTCTGAATAGCCTTTGGACAAAGCCTCTGTTTTTCTAATACACCGAGACAAATTATAAAGTTAAAAAGTTAAATTATCGACGTTAACTTGTTTTCCAGATCCTTGCTGCCGTTGCACACTGCTGGGTCTCGAGCGGCACCTGCTCTGGTGATGCCTCCTGGACCAGACTCTGCTCTGCGGTCATGACATACAACAAGACTTATGAAGAGACAAAGCACAACTTAACTTAAATCTGGTTTTTAAAGACCCTATAAAGAAGTCTAATTCCAAACAGAAATTTTCTATTTTTCATCATCAACCAAAGTTCTCCACTCAGTTCAGGTCATCAAGTAACGCTGACACAACGTACAAACTTTTGTAGGATTGGTAAGATTTCCTGACGTGACTAAGTAATTAAACTTCAATATGAAGTCCTGCTTTCTGGTATAAGATTTCTAATCCTCCTTTAAAAGCCTCAGATAGTTATGTGTCATATTGACCAGAAGCTTCAAGAATGAAAGATTCCCCTTTAAAAATGCTCAAATCTTCCTATGTGTTAGGTACTGAAAAAGAAAGGGACTGCATCCTGAGGGGGTAGATCAAGAGGGCCAGAACTTAAAGTTGGAAAAGGGAGAGTTTATCCATATGGCACACAGCCATATGACGCAGGATTAACACCCTGGTAAGAACCTCAGGAAACAGCGCAAGCATGCTGCCAGGGTGACTCTTGGACATTTAAAAAAGGTGACATAGAAATGCAGAGAAGTGGGCATGCTATGAATATGCTACGTAGGAGAACCCACGCCGCCATCTGACCGTGGGCCTGGTGCACTAACGAGCAGGTTAATAAGCCATAGGAATGTGCTAGTGAGAGGGGTCCTGGCATCGCTGAAGGCTCGCTGGTGGCTGTCCTTTGTAAGCCAGGGCCGACGTTAGGAGATGCTGTTACAGAAGGCTCCCTGAGAGCGTGAGGACAATGGTCCTGAAGAGAGGCAGATGGCAGCCTACCGGCAGAAGCAAGGTGAACACAATTATCACGATGAATAACGAGGGCAGAGTGCCAAACAAGGGGTCTGACCCTTACAATACTATGGAAATGGTTACTAGAACATGGCGTTCTTGGAAAAAAGAGAGATGGGAGCTAAATTTTTAAAAAAATCAAGGATGGATGCTCAGGAATTTGAAGGCAACCACTCCAACAAAATCGCCCAACTTTGGACCTGGGAACCCACTGCCTTAAGGAGCGCTCAGGTCCCACGAGGAAGGACCATGCTAAAACACAGCAAGGATGTGCAGTTTTGACTCCCAGTCCTTCCCCAAAGGACTGTGGCTATTTACTCAGGCAATATGTGCTGGGGAAAAGGGAAAACCCAGACATTTCTTGGACCATTGGAGAGAGGGCCCGGTGGTACCCGGAATACAAAGCATTACCATGGCCCCTGGGAGAGAGGGTATATATGGGGCCAGGTAATTAATGAAGTCCTGGCCCAGGTCCAGCACAAAGTGTGTTCCTTAGGTCCACAGACCTATCCAGTGGTGACTTATTCTTCATCTGGTTCCGAATGGCCATATTTGGTAGTTGACAAAACTCATATTGATTCCTTGGTCTGTGGGTAAGAACTATCACAGCAGGGAAAGTCAAGGGGAAGCCTATGAAACTGCCCCCTTACCTTCCTCCACCAAGATAGTAAAAAATCACTATCACACCTGAGGTGTGGTGGCTTGGGCCAATTATTTACCCCAGAATAACATGTTTTTTTGTGTGTGTTTTTTTAAATATTTTTTATTTATTTTTAAAAGATACTTAGATTACACAAAATGTTATATAAAAAAAATACAGGGGATTCCCATATGCCCCACTCCCCATACCTCCCACTTTTCCCCACATTAATATCTTCTTTTCTTAGTGTGGTACATTCACTGCAATTGATGAACACATTTTGGAGCATTGCCACTAAGCATGGATTATAGTTTACATTGTAGTTTGCACTCTCTCCCACTCAATTCTGTAGGTTATGGCAGGATATATAATGGCCTGTATCTGTCATTGCAATGTCACTCAGGTCAATCTCAAGTCCTGAAAATGCCCCCATTTTGCACCTTTTTCCCTCCCCTGACTACAGCACCTCCAGTGGCCACTGTCTCCACATCAATGATATAATTTCTTCCATTGCTAGAATCCCAATAAGTGTATAATAGAATACCAATAAGTCTACTCTAGTCCATAGTTCATTCCCCATTCCTGAGGATTCTGGGATGGTGATGCCCACTCCGCCTCTAATTGAGAGGGGGCTTTGATCCCATATGGCTAATGGATAGGTCTCTATTGCTTGCAGTTGTTGACTCTCTCGGTTCCTTGGTGTGGTGGTTGTCCATCTTCACCTCCTTGTTAGTTGTCCTGGGTGAGTCCAATGAACTGAAGAGTAGGTGTAGCAACTCTGCTGAGGCCCAGGACACAGCTGGCACATGGACAGCCCAGAGATTAAAGTCTCTTGGACATACACCTACCAACTCCAGCATCAACCATAGATTCAAATTAAAGGGACAGAAGAGGCATGTGTAGAGAAGTCACATCTGAGTCCAACTCTGTCACACTCAGGAGCACAAACTCCAAAGCAGGGCCCACTGGCAAGGCACCAAACTCCAGAGCTATCTGCCATGACCGTAGGACCTGGGTGTCTCTGTAGCCCTCAGGAGCCCCACTATTTGGGGTGGTATCTACCTTGGCCGTCTATGAGATCCTGCTGAGACATGCATAAGCGTTACCTCTCTGATGACCTCCCGACTCACTTTGAGCTCTCTTAGCCATTATACACTCATTTGTTTTTACCTTTTCTCCCTTTTATTCAAGGTCTTTTTCCAGTTGTATCACCAGCTGGTGCTTGGTAGTAATCCCTCGGTGCCAGGGAGGCTCAGCCCCGGGAGTCATGTCCCTCATTGGGGGGAAGGTAATGCATTTATATACTGAGTTTGGCTTAGAGAAAGGCCACATTTGAGCAACAAGGAGGGTCTCAGGAGGTAACTCTTAGGCACTCTACAAGGCTAAGTGAATAACATGTTCTTAAACACAATCCATTCATGTGGGTGTGAGCCTCTTGTAAACAGGACTTTTAGATGAGGTGACTTCAGATAACATGTGGCCTAGGATGGGTCTTAACCCTATTACTGAAGGCCTTATAGGGCAGGCCACAGAGAGAGAGAAAGCCAGAAGCTGAACACCACAGAACAGAGAAGCCAGAAGAAACTGCTACGTGCATCGCCACATAACAGAAAAGCCAAGGACCAAGCATCGACAGCAGCCAGCCCAGAACACTACAGTCTTCAGGAAGAAAGCATCACCTTGAAGACGTCTTGATCTTGGACTTCTAGCCTCAAAACTGTGAGCCAATAAATTCCTGTTGTTTAAGCCAACCCAGTGCATGGTATTTGATTTAGCAGCCAGGAAACTAAGACACCAAGAGCAAAGGCTGAGAAGCTCCAAGGCCATATCCTCACAAGGCTATATCCTCATAAGGACCCAATCAGCACTTGCTGAAGGAAGGTACTTAATTATATCTTTGTTTCCCCCATTAACACTTGTTCTACCAAGAATACTTTGAAATTTCTTTAAAGTGAACTTGAAAGTTATTTTCTAAACCACAAATTAGAAATGTAAACACCATTCCCTCCATAAGAGCCTGAATAGGAGCATAATTTTAAAGAGGCACACCTGGGGAAGCTCTCTGCCATGAAAACAAACCCATAAACACTTGGAAAGACTAAAAGACCACAAGTATTGTTACTTGGAATATCACCTTCAGACACTGAGTGAGGAGAGTGTCCTATTTTGTTAGTCCCATAACATTATCACCATGATCACAGATAACATTTGTTGAGCACCTACTATGGGTCAGATTTAGTACATCACTTGCATTTCATATTTAATCCTGATAACAAATTTTAAATTAAAAAAAAAAAAGCGCTCTTATACCTATTGGTATAATTAGTCCTATTATACCAATAAGGAAACAGGCTCAGAGCATTTTTCAAGCACCTGTAGTTAGTATCATTGAGATTAGAATCTGAATGGTTTTAACTCTGTTATATTCGTGCCTTAGTGAAAGGGGTTCTATGACATCTGTGGGCTCTCCCTTTCAAGTTACCTTTTTTCAGGAAGTACCGGGGATCAAACCCCGGACCTCACACATGGGAAGCAAGGGCTCAAAGGGGGGAATGGAGCTTACAAATTCTTGTAAGCTTTGAATGTTTAGGCAGAGTTAAGACATACCTCATTCATGAATCATGTAGGCATTCATTCATTCACAGTTATTAAGAATCCTCTACATGTCAGAGAAGATAAAATCCATTTCTAGTCTTGAGAGAGTCATAGTCTGCTATAGTATTCAGCTTTGTTTTAATCTCACATTCCTATTAGCAGAAAACTTTTGAGCATGCCTCCATCTATATTTATCAGTTGCACACATATATCTGTGTAACAATATGTAATGCATTTATGAAATTCAAAAAAGTTTTAAAATGATGAAATAAACATTAAACAATATTATAATAACTTGTTAATCATGGTAGCATTATACTATTAATAGACAATTTCTCAAGCCAAGATAGACTCTCAGGATGAGGTTCATTTTTAATAATTGTTAAGTGTAAATCTGTATTTTATATTTTCTAGGTAATTTCAATTTTGGGCTTCCTTTTTGACTGATCAGAGTATACTGTCATTGTTTTTATTTCGTAATATATACTAGATATGTCAGGTCTGCTGTTGCCTTTTCATTTATGCTTTCATTATTGGGTATTTGTTATCTACGGTTTCTTGCAAGAATCTTTTTAAACCATTTTTCCTTTTTGTGAAGGGTAACTTAGATGAATCTAAATAGGATGCAGTCCACTTACGTGGGCATCCACAAACTGTTCAACAAACTGAAGGTGAGCACGAGACCCACTGCAGATTCAAACTCCTCCCTCAGGTTACACGATGCACCATGTGTGACACACGACTGTCCAACAGATGGACCAGGAGGGAAGCCAGTATCAATCCATATATTAGTGTGAAATTATTTTTACTTCTTTGATATATCAGTATTAGTTTTAATATTTTCTTTCTACACCCCAGTGGACTGGCTGCACACCCCCCAGGACTACTCTGTGCTCTCCACGTTATTTACCAGGTTGTGCAGAATGGGAGGCAGGAGAGAATGAACATTTACGGAGCTCCCGTTCCTCTAAGCTCACAGTGTGTCTGTACTTTTCCCAGCACACGCTACAGGGTGAGCAAGGCCGCCACCTCCGGGGACGCTCACGTTAACCTGAAACCCGGGGCGCCCCCTACTCGGGCTCGCGCCGGGCGCCCACCTCCCCACACCAGCGCGCCCCGCCCCTCTCAGCCCCCACCTGAGGTCCGCGCAGCGCCGAGGACATCCTCCGGGCATGCGCAGAAAGACGCCCGCGGCCCCGGAGGGGGCGGGTCCCGCCGCCACGATTCCGGCGTGCTCTTCGTGCGGCGCCAAGATGGCGGCGCCCATGCTGCGACTCCTGTGCTGTGGCCCCTGGTTCGGTGCCGCCGGCTGGCCCTCGGCGGTGCCCGCGGGCCTGCTGCGCGGGGCCCACTCGGGCACTCAAGGGGTGCTGTGGGCGCAGAACCAGCGGGGCCTGTTCAAGGAGTTCTTCCCAGAGAGGGGGAGGGACACAGAGCTCCCAGAGCTCTTCGACCCAGGCAGGGCAGGCAGTTCCGCCCAGACCGTCTACTGCGGCTTCGACCCCACGGCCGACTCGCTCCACGTGGGGCATCTGCTGGCGCTGCTGGGTCTGTTTCATTTCCAGCGAGCTGGCCACAACGTGATCGCGCTGGTTGGGGGCGCCACCGCTCGCCTGGGAGACCCAAGCGGCCGTACCAAGGAGCGCGAAGCGCTAGACTCGGAGCGCGTGCGGACCAACGCGCGCGCCCTGCGTGGGGGCCTGGAGCACCTGGCCGCTAATCACCAGCAGCTCTTCGCCGACGGGCGGGCCTGGGGCAGCTTCACGGTCCTGGACAACTCGGCCTGGTACCAGAGCCAGCAGCTGGTGGACTTCCTGGCGGCAGTGGGTGGCCATTTCCGCATGGGCACGCTGCTGAGTCGGCTGAGCGTGGCGACCCGGCTCAAGAGCCCCGAGGGCATGAGCTTGGCGGAGTTCTTGTACCAGGTGCTCCAGGCCTATGACTTCTACCACCTATTCCAGCGTTACGGGTGCCGGGTCCAGCTGGGCGGATCGGATCAGCTGGGCAACATCATGTCCGGATATGAATTCGTGCACAAGTAAGCTCCTTTTAAACTCGGGAAATCCTGAGGTCAAATTACTCATGGACAGCCTGGGATGCAATATTAGGACTGTGGAGTGATGAATGTCCCGCACCCCTTTTTTGGCTTTATCTGCACTGTCTGTAATGGCTTTAATATCACTAGCTAGAGAGAGCTAAGGGCCGAATTAAAAGGTATTAAGATTTAGGGACGTATTCTAGTGCCCTTTGGGAAATAATCCATTAGTCAAGATTCGGATGTTAGGAGGGTTGTGGATGGTATGTGTTTTGTTTCCCTTAAGTAGTTCTCTGTGCTTCTGATTGGGGGATCTGCTTTTGTTTGTTTATACTTGAACTTGACTGGCCCAACTTGAATAGTCTCTGCTTTGGCTTTACCCCTTCCATGAATCTAGTGTTAGTCCTTGGTTGGCATCTCAAAAAAACTTTTTTCTTCCAACTCCAAATATATGGCAAGAAATGCAGTTCTTTGTTTGTTTCTTAATCTACATTTAAAAAAATTATTTGGTAACATAGATACAACTAAAAATTAATCATTTTAACCACTTTTCGGTGTGCAGGTCAGTGGTATTCATTACATTCACAATGTTCTGCTACCACCACCACTGTGGATGACCAAAACTTTTTCATCACCCTAAACAGAAACTTGGTACCCATTAAGCAATAACTTTCAATACCTCCCAGCCTCCTCTTGCCCCTGGTAACCTGTAATCTGCTTTCTGTCTCTATAAATTTACATGTTTCTAGTTAAATTTCATATACATGAAATCATTTCATATTTGTCTTTTCATGTCAGACTTCACTCAACATGATCATGTTTTCAAGGTTCATCCATGTTGTAGCTTGTATCAAGCTTGTCTTTCCTTTCACAGCCGATTAATATTCCATTGTATGCATAAACCACCATTTGTTTGTCCATTCTTCTGTTAATAGACACATGGGTTGGTTCCACCTTTTGGCTATTGTGAATAATGCCACTATGAACACTGGTGTAAAAATATCAGTGGAGTCCCTGCTTTTCAATTCCTTGGGTATATAACTTCAAATGGGATTGCCTGGTCATATGGTTCATCTGTTCAACTTTTTGAGGAACCGCCAAACTATTTCCACAGCAACTGCACCATTTTACATTCCCACCAACAATGTTCCAGGCCTCCGATTTCTCTACATCCTTATCAGCACATACACCATTTTAAAAATAGCCGTCCTGGTAGTTTCAACGTGGTTATCTCATTGTGGTTTTGATTTGCACTCCAAGATGACTAGGGATGTTGAACATCCTTTCATGTGCTTAATATGAAAATTCATGTGAAGATATATTTGTGTATCTTTTTTGGAGAAATGTCATTTCAGATCCTTTGCACATTTTTTAATTGGGTTGTTTGTCTTTTGTCTTTTTGTTGTTGAGTTGTTAGTGATCTTTATGTCTTCTGGATGTTAAACCCTTATCAGATATATGATTTGCAACTGTTTTCTCATATTCTGTAGGCTGTCTTTTCAATTTCTTGATAATGTCCTCTGATGTACAAGTTTTAAATTTTGAGGAAGTCCATTTTAACTACTTTTTCTTTTGTTGCTTGCTTTTGGTGGCATATCTAAGAAATCATTGCCAAATCCAAGGTCATGAAGGTTTTTCCTGTTTTCTTCTGTTCTATGTTTTCCCCTATTGTTTCTTCTTTAATTTTATGGTTTAGCTCTTATGTTTAGGTCCTTGACGGATTTTGAGTTAATCTTTGTATTTGATGTGGGCTAGAGATCCAACCTCATTCTTTTGCATATGGACATCCAGTTTTCCCAGCACTTATTAGTTGAAGAAACCGTTCTTTTCCCATTTAATGTACTTGGCACCCTTGTTGGAAATCAGTTAACCATAGCTATGTGGACTTATTTCTGAACTCTAACTTTTATTCCATTGGTCTATATGTCTGTCTTTATGCCAGCACTATATATGTGTGTGTGTG